>QXTE01000002.1:35928825-36046841 GCA_003942145.1 Platysternon megacephalum | reverse complement strand
GGGTGGAGGGAGAAGGGGGAGGAGAATTATCCTAAATTGGGATGAAAAGCAAAACATATTTGAATTTTTTTGTGAGAGGAAAAATTCTGAAAAATTCCATTTTGTGAGAACTGAAAATAAATGTTTCAGTTTGTGCCTGGTTGCCCAATTCCCTGGTGAGCTGGAGGTGTGGGGAGTCAGGCAGCCCCTGGAGGCAGCTGCCCAGGGAGCCCAGGCTGGCAGGAAACCAGGCAGGCCGCCTGATTTCCATTGAAAGTATTGATAGATTCAATCCTGTCTAATCAGCATTTTCTAATGGAAAAATGCTCCCTTGGAAAATTTAAACCCATCTCTAATTGTNTTTATATATATATATATATAAGAGTGCGAGTGTCCTCGTAGTTTAGTGGATGTGTGAGTGTGGGTTTGTTCATCTCTCACCTAATCCTGTTTACAAGTGTGTTTGTATAAAGCAAATATTTTCTTTTGTGAATCAAGTAGAGATCAACTCCTGCTGAGTCATGCTTGAAATATACACAGGGGAAATCCTCAACACCAAATCCCATGTTGTTCCATAGAGCACCCAGATATCTTGTTGCAGCCTAAAGACCTTTAACTTTCTGCAGATCAGTGCTCTTTCAGGTTGTGGGCTCCTGTGAGTGAATATATACCAGAGGTGCTCAGCCCTTTTGTCCATGGATCACTGGTGGTGGTTGGTAGAGAGCTGATTTGTCACATCCTGCCTCCTCCTCTGATTTTTTCCAACCACTAAACTTCCCTAAAAAAATCTAGCAGTGTATTAATTACGTTCTATGTAGGCAATTGCTGTAGTTGTCACAGGAATGTTATGCCATTGTACATGGGAGGAAAAGGGGTCTGCAGGATTGTGAATAGAGCTAGCCAGAAAATGGAATTTCCCTNGCCCAGGCTGGCAGGAAACCAGGCAGGCCGCCTGATTTCCATTGAAAGTATTGATAGATTCAATCCTGTCTAATCAGCATTTTCTAATGGAAAAATGCTCCCTTGGAAAATTTAAACCCATCTCTAATTGTGAATGTGAAGTACCCAGATTTGTACGTGCACATTACTCAGAGTCATGTGAAAGCAGAGTGGGGTGGGACTGGTGTAAATGACAGCAGAATTGGGCCTCTACATTTTAGTGGTGTGACAGATGTGGAATGTATTGCGTGCGGCCCTGGTAAATACAATTAAAAAATAATTTCCAGAGTACACTGAGTCATTTTGTAAAGTACATGCCAAGTGTGCAATGTGGTACCAGGTCAATGCGTGGCTTTATGACCAAATGATATGCTGCAATGTTAATCCAATTCCATATATCATGAGAGCATAATGTGCTACGTTATGTCTTTCAATAATATTTTAATCAGATTGATGTGATAGACTGAGATGCTGATGACATTGTACTTCAACATGATGACAAAATTCTCAGTACTGTCCTCTTGCAGAATTCTGTAACCCCTCTGAAGGGGCAGAATTGGGTCTGACATTGGATCAAATTCTACTTTGCAGCCTCACTGAAGCCAAGCAGGTTATACTGGTGAAACTGAGACTCTGACCCACTTTGTAATAGACTATAAGGTCTTTGGGGGAAGGGACAGTCTTTGTATTATTTGTGTACAGTGCCTTGCACAATGGAGCCCTGATCTTGCTTCAGGACTTGATGCACTGCTATAATACAAATAATAGTAATAACTGATGGAGAATTCAGAATTTCTTATCCCATATTCTGGAACAGACAGAAACAAGTGAGACGTAGCCACAGAGGTAGTCACTCGTCATCCTGGAGGTGTACATTTAAGCTCTCCAGCAGTAGTTCTGCAATGCTTCATTGTATCAAATGACAATAAAAAGGATTGGTCTGAGAACTGGCTAGCTCAGGGAGGAGGATTATTGGGTCAGATCCTCACCTGATGTAAACTGGCATAAATCCACTGAAGTTCCTTGAGTAAAGTGGATTTACATCAGCTGAGAATCTGGCCCATTGGATTTAAATAGATATTTTTACAGTGAATAATTAGAAAATAAATGTAAACCTATTTCTGAAATGTATGATTCTTTAGTTGTTTACCATAGCAGTGGACCTGAATGCTCTGTCATCAAGCAGCACTATTAATATACACCAGGGTCAATTGTAAGTGGCATTGTAAAGTCCGAAAGCAGAGTCATTTGAACTGTCGTCGCAAGAACCAAGGGGGTTGCCTCTTGAGTGATCCAAGGATTTAAGCCTTGAAAACAGTTTGACATTCTGTGACCCACCTTGTAATTTTCCTAATCCATCTCTTTATAAATGCATGTTCCCAAGAGGGCAGAAGGGGCTGGGGGAGGGCTATACGCGACACACAGGAGCTCTGTGCTTTTACTGTGTCTGCATGAAGGGGGTGGGGGGTGCTGGCAGGCTAAGTGGATTAAATACCGGCCTTGTCAGCTCACAAACAGGAGTAGTAGCCTGACCTAAGGACCTAAGTAAAATGAGATTATTTATTGGCTATTGTGATGGGGAAAAAACTGCCCTGGCCCCAGAGCTATGTGTACTAACCACTGTTTACAATTGAGACCATCTCTGGTCATGCCCGGAAAGCCACCAAAAGTGTTGGAATCTTCAGATTCCTATAAAAGCCCAGGAAGCGGCCCCAGAATCCAGCGGGTATGCCTCTCGGCACTCCGAGTACGTGGCTTTAGCTGAATGTTGAATCATTGAAATGAGTCTATTCTGAATGCTGCGCAGAGTTATTTTGTTTAGGGAAATGACGCTGGGCACGCGGAGGCTCACTTTTTCCATGATGCCCACAAGAAGTGAACTATTAATAATAACACTTAAAACACCAGAAGAACAAACAAACCTCCATGTTTTAATAATAATAATAATAATTAATAGTAATAAATATAATAATTAATATTCTCTCTTATGTGTGTGCTAATGCATCTTATTTTCTGTTTGCCTGGACTGCAGGTTGTAAGCCCTTGAGGACAGGGACTGTCTTTAATTTGTAGTTTGTACATTGAAAGAACATTGCCACAGTTTCATAAATAACAACAATGGCTCTGAGCACAGGCTCAGAATGTCATCTTTAGTTGCATCTAACATAGTTTGCCAGCTTTTTCCACACATAGCGCAGATTGTATTAATCACATGCAAAATCTTTAAAGTTTTGAAAACAAAGCCTCCACTGAACTATTCCTCGAAGTCTACCCCATATATTGATTTCATGCTCACCAATTCAAAGTCAGCTGAATGGGGTTTTGATCAAATGTTTACAAATAATTAACTTCTGCATGAATAACTTCAGTTCCAAAGGACCATGACTGAGAAAGTTATGACTTATAGGAAACAGCGATTGAAAATTGCTCAACCTTGGTTAGTGTCACTACAACAATCACAACCTCTCTTTGTAGTTTTTCTGTGTGTGTAACTATACAGTAGAAGCGCTGGTGACTTCAAGGGGAGCTGCCTGTTGTTTTAAAATGGCAATTGCAACCGGCCTCCTCCGGCTGGCTTCAGAGCCAGGTTAGTCATATCTTATCGTTCTAATGTGGCAGGAGTCAACAGCTTAAGGGATGGAAACAGGTCTGAAAGTCTCAAGGAAGATAAGACTTAGGAAGGCAGGTTTAGGCTAAATAAGAAAGCAGATTTCATCAGGCTTCTCGGAAACAAACTGACCTGAGACTTGTGATCCGTTTCTAAATTTGGCCTTTTCATTTTCCATGTACAGGAACTAATGACGACAGCGGCACAAATCCCCGGTGAATTTAGACAAACAAGTCAGTGGCTGAGTGTCTGTCTTTATTATTGGTCCAAGACATGTCAAGTGTTATAAACATGACTCATGACAACTTTAATTAAGGTAATGAATGTGGAAAAAATACTAAAAGGCCGCTCATTCCTTTTTCACAAGTTTGGAAATGAAACTAATTTCTGAACCGTTTTCCTTTATTTTATTGGTGGAGGGGTAAATATGGTTCTCCTTCATTGAATTTCTGTTTCCTGCAAAGGATTTCCTACAAAGGGTTATGTCAATATGTATTACTCTTCTTTGATGGTGTTAATATAGCCTGGAAAGAAACCAAGGTAGCTTTTGGTTTGGATTAGTTAAGTTTCTCCAGAAACCAGCTGAAACGACATACAATGGGCCATAATATCTTCAGATGGTGAAAATTGGCATGGTTCTCTTGAAGGCAATGAAACTACACCAGTTTATACCAGCTGAGGATCTGGCCCACAATAATTCTATTGACATACTAATGTGTTTGTTTATTTAATATTTTGCTCCTTGGAACAACTTCATCAAATGCACATCTTAGTTATACAATATTACAATATCATATGTGACTACCTTTCAAATACTATAATCTGATACACCTAAAGACACATTGTCAGGTGAAATTTGCCCCTAAATGTAGGTCTTCTAAAAACAAGTTTCTTCAAAACCTTAGACATGTTTCTATGTCATATTATATAAAACTCCAATGTAAACAGTTTTATAAACCAATAAACATTGCAGTTTTGTGCTACAGGGTGAAAACCAGAATGTGAAATTGATTAGTTACTGGGAGAGAGGTTCAAAATTTCCAAAGGGATTTAGGAGAACAAGTCCCATTGACTTTCAACAGAATTGATACTCTTAAATTTTTTTGTCATATTTGAAAATCCCACATGCGGATTAGAAATAAAAGTGAAATTCATTAGTCTGGTTTTATTGTCCAAATTGAGAGAAAAGTAAACAAGCATCTCAGTTTTAATGATCTGAAGGATTATTCATAGCATTCAGAAGGATTGAAAAAAAATAAATTTGGGAGCAGATTTTTTTTCACAGGCATAAATGGCAGGTAGGCACCGAACTGCCATATATGTTTTTGAAGATCTCCCCCATAATTTCTAACCTTACGTGTTCCTTTTCATTTAAAGCAGCAGAAAACACAGAGCAGTCATAATTTCAGGTTGCCTCCTGCCCTCCGTAATTAAAGCATCCCTTTTAGGATGAAACTTCTGTTTGTTGTTTTAAGATTTTTGCTTATTGTACTATATTATGACATTAATCTAATGTGAATGGATCATTCCGGTTAAAAGTGAAGATGGATTTATCCAGGGGGTTCTCCCTGGAATCGGAGTGCTGCATTATTCTTTGTAAACATGTCATAGAAATAAGTAATAAACCAAATCAATTTGATTTTATTTAGCAGAGATTTTGTCACACGACCATAGCATTCAAACTGATTTTTGTTAGAGACTGGAAAAGTGTGTGTGTACGCATTGTAGATGTCTGTGGAAATTAATGGTGGTTATTTTGCATGCAAATACCCAAAAGGTCTGCATGCTCTGTCATGCAGGGAAGAGAGCAGCAATCACAGTCATTTACACAGAACATTATATTAAGGGGGAAGTCCTGCTCCATTGTGCAAAGCCCAAATAAATGGGTTTTGCATAGACTACCAGCACAAGGGTTATGGGGAAGGACTCCTCCTTCTAACATCAGAGAAGCCAGTCCTATTATAATAAAAAATGCTCCCAGCCCTATGAAAATGACAGTATTCTGCAATAATAACTCCAAACACCATTGCTGCAAATTGCAGCGTTTTGCAGCGTTACAACAGAATTAAGTAGTGCTTTCAGTAGGAGCAGATTAGCTAAGAAATAGCTACAACTAACTTTATGAAGCTGCCTTTCTAAAACCCGTCAAAGCAGGTTCTGGTACATAACCCTTTGTCCGTTATATTCTGGGTCAAGACAGTGGCTACAACTGCCATTGCACCACATTGCAGCAGTGGGGGATCTCACAGGCAGGACAGGGCTCCTATGTTATGCTGCATTTGTGCACTGACATTAGGAATGAGGATTCTGGACTAAGAGCAAGAAAGAACCGTTCTCAGTCTCATCCAGTTTGTCAAGGCCCTGATCCTCTTATTGACTTTAATGAAAGTTGAAGACACTCAACTGGGGGTAGGCTAGCTGTCTGAAATAAACACACTAGTATTGAATCATTAGTGCAACAACTCTCTACTTTAATGTCATGTGAATTCCTCTTGAAGCCTGGTAAAATCCTGGTGCCAAAGGGCTGCTGAGCATTGTAGCAAAGGGAAAAGTATATTTTACTACCAGATTTTGGAAGACTCCTGTCCCCACCCAGGGCTGGATTAACTCTCCTGTGGGCCGGGGCTATTAGATTTTGTGGGGCTCCAGTATATAAGACTTTTTCCTGGGAGTGAGTTTGGTGCAGGAGGGGTCTGGGAGTGAGTTTGGTGCAGGAGGGGTCTGGGAAGGAGTTTGGGTGCAGGAGGGGGATTCTGACCTGGGGCAGGGGGTTGGGGTGGAGGAGAGGGTGTGGGGTCTGGGAGGGAGTTTGGGTGCAGGAGGGGGATTCTGAGCTGGGGCAGGGGGTTGGGGTGGAGGAGTGGGTGCGAGGTGCAGACTCCAGCTGGGAGGCGCTTACCACAGGCGGATCCCGGCCGGCGGCACAGCAGGGCTCAGGCAGGCTACCTGCCTGCCATAGCCCCATGCTGCTCCCGGAAGCGTCTGGCTCCTAGCACGTCTCTGCGGCCCCTGGGAAACCAGCCAATGGGAGCTGTGAGGAAAGTGTTGGGGGGGGGGGGAACAGCACACGGAGCTGCCTGCCCACCCCCGCCAGGGGCCGCAGAGACGTGCTAGCAGCCAGCTGCTTCCGGAAGCAGCGTGGGGCCACGGCATGCAGGCAGCCTGCCTGAGCACCCCGCTGCGCCGCAGGACTTTTAGCGGCCCGGAGTTGGAAATTGCTGCCTGTGATTTATTTTTGCGGGGCCTCCCTTGAGCCGGGGCCCTGAGCTTCAGCCCCGAAAGCCCCTGCCTTAATCCGGCCCTGTCCCCACCCGAACCAAAAATTGTTTCTGAACAATATTTTTTTCTTGAGGGTTGAACAAAGGACCCGAGTGACTCATGGGTATGTCTACACTGCAGTCTGAGATGTGATTGCCGCATGAGTAGACAGACTTGTGCTAACTTTGCCCACACTAGCTAAAAATAGGAGTGCAGATGCAATGTCAGGGACTTCATTGCAGGCTGTATGAGCATGCTGGGGACCTACATGGTGGCTCTCCCGTGCCGTCACATCTAGACTACTATTTTTAGCCATGCTTGTGTAGATATGTCTATTCATAGTGCAATCATACTTTGGATTGCAAAGTAGACATATCCTGTGAAACAAGGCGGTGCACACCTGCAGTTATAAGGGGGGATGCAGGCAATGGAAACACAACAAATAGTTCAAGTGAAAAAATACCAAAGGTAGGAATGAAGGACTAAGACTAAAATGATATTTTTCACTTCCTTTTTTTTAGTTACAAAGACCATGGGAGTTTGGGATAATCAAAGAATACAGAATCAGGCCCCAAAATAGCAACCTCTTCATCGCTTCTCTCTGGTAGGCTTGCTTCTTTTATGCCTTTTCACTCACTGTGGAAATACAGTACATAATAACAGCCAGATCTTGTGGTCCCATTTTAACCAAGGGAGTTTTACCTGAGGAAGGACTCAGCATGGACTGCAGGCTTTGGCCCTTAGTCTTCAAGTAAGTATAAGATTTTAAGAAACCTTATAAAGCCTGGATCCTTCAGCCAGCTAAGTAAAACAGGCTTTCCAGCCTCCCTAGCAATCCACATCGTACTAACTAGCTCTGTCAGCTGTAGCAGACCTGTTAAGGGAATATTGATCTCCTGCAGAATTTGGCATGTAATATCAATTCAAAGTTGTTGAGGGACCTTAGCAATCTCCTTCCTTGTTATTTCCCAGTGTGATCAGTCACTGGAGGAGTGTTACAAATGAAGAGAATATTTCCATTTCTCCTGGTCACCCATCAGCTGACTATTGAAGCTCATCAGTTTAACTGGTTTTCAGGTTTCTTTCTCCTAGACAAAGTTACCAAATGCTGGTGTTTGAAAAGAGTTTCCAGTTTCATTACAAAGAAATGATACTTTCACCCACACACTTATGCAGCCAAATTTTCAGGAGTATTGTCTGTACTAATATCTCTGCCTCTACCCATCCTGAGACCCCTGGTGCCTGATTATCAAAGATGCTGAGGACCCACATCTCCTACTGATGTGAATGGCACTATTGGCTTGAGGACGGCTTCTTGGGTCCTTGGACTGTAAACACTTTGATTCTTTTCACTTAGGGCAAGGTTGTGACTTGGAACACATGCCTGGAGAGGGCAGGTAACAGCCGCTCTGACATCTCTGTGCAGGTCACCTAGACCTTGGGTGCAGTTATGCAGGAGGAAGCATCCACTTATTCTCCCCACACAGTAGAAGGCAAGGAGATTCAGCAAATGGACAGTCTTAGGGTGTGTCTAGGCTGCATTCAAAAGTGTGATTGCAGCACATTAGATATACCTGAGCTAGCTTTGTTGAAGCCATGGCAGTATGGGCAGCAGCATGGACTAGCCACTTAAGTACATACCCAGAGGTCTGGGGGGCTTGTACAGCCCATGCTGCCACCTGTGCTACCACAACTTCAATGCTATTGTTATTTGAGTTAGCTAGAACAAATCTACCTCAGGTACATCTGCCCATGCTGCAGTCACGCCGCCAATTACAGTGCGTACATACCCTTAGCTCTGCCCCTGCCACTCATGTGCTAGCTAACCGGTGTTGTTGCAGTTTTGTGGTTGGTCTTTTTTAACACCAATGACTTGCCATCATGGAGCAAAGAGGAGGCAAGTAGGGAACTGTAATTTAGGGGGGCATGTCAGGACCACAAGCCTCTTGGGGCAACACTTTATTCAGGGCCGTGCCTAAAGCCACAATTTAGTCCTTAACAGATAATAAACAACAATAAAAATAATCTGCTAGAGTGTTTGCAGAATCAGGACCTAAGGCCAGATCACATTTAAAGAGGTCTCCCTCCCCCCCCGGGAAACCTGAAGTCTGTAAAATTGAACAGGGAAAGCCTTAGAAACCATTAACTATTTCCTGAAGTCTCTTCTCATTCCTGACTTGCTTGAAACTCTCATGGAAGTTAGCGGCATTGTGCCTGACCGAGGGTGGGATTTTCTTTCTCTATGTGGGTTCCAGGACTTGAGAACATGCTCCCCGCCTTGGGCTGAGAGAAATCGAATTTGGTGACCTTCCAGGTGTGTTTGTGTTTGACAGCGGGGTTGGAGAAGACTGAGGATATTATGATGAAGGGGCAGAAAGGAGTTTCCTGTTGGTGACTGAGCTCCTGCTGAAATGATTATTTTAATGCTGCTGTGATTGAATCATACACTAATGGTTTGTCATTGCACTTAGAGCCTTGGATTGGTGTCTCTTTAGTGCTTATTTAAATCTAAATAAGTGTGTGAGGTGCCAAACTGTTGCATTGCAGGAGCAGGAACGAAGTCTGACCAACCAGTTTGACCACAAGCAGAGCTCTGATTTAGTCTATCCCAGCATGCTCTTATATACAATTTCATTCAGCAATAAGGAATAACAAATTGATTAATTCAGTTAACAGAAACAGCTGTAACCAATAGGGATAATTATCATCCGACACACCTGTCTAGCTCATTATCCTAATTATAGTTAAATAGCCAAAGAAAACAAACCCAGGTCCAGGTCTTCTCACACAGCTCCAGCACAATTAATTTATATCAGAAGCCAAACAACCGCCACACCAAACTTCCATTGAAACTGAATGGGATGAAGGAGCATGTTTTGTAGGAGTGCAGTGCTGGCTCTCAGTGTGAGACAGGCCCTTTGGAAAAGTAAGAGCTGCCCTTGAAGTTTGTATATTTTTAAGCAGAACTTAAGGCCGGGTTCCTTATTTCAACAGGCTTTTAACAGGCTTGGAGGGGGAGGAGAAGAGGGTGGGCGTGGGGAACAGATCTAAGGATAAATTTAGTATTTTATTTTTCCAAACATGTCTGATATAAAATTTTCTCCCTCACCCCAGCTGGCATTTGCTGAAGTTAAACAAAACCACATGAACAGCATATCATCCACTGTCCATTTCTGCTTAATGAGGCATCTGCCTGTAGATCAGTTAGCACAAACATTTATTCATTCGTCATTTCACTGACCAGTCAACCACAAAAACATAACTGACAGTTAAATGGTGCAGGAGGTGAGACCGACAGGTTAGCCAGGCTTGGGATGCTGCCAGGAATGCCACACTGTAATAAGAAGGCTCCTGAACAAACACCATATGAATTGAAGCTGAGCTGGAAGATACGGTTTATACTGACGTTAATTATACTAGGCAGCTCGGCATATTAGTATATTTCACCATGTCTGTTTCAGACTCTGCCTTCGCGTTCATCTCCTCTCTCTTTTAAAATCCAATCACTGAATTTAGTATCTGCACAGGAATGTCAAGGCCCATCATTTGCAGCTCCCCAAAGCCAAAAATAGGGGCTTTTACACACTGTTCTGCGCTGACAGCTATGTGTAGTCTAAAGTGAAGTATCTGGAGCCTCCATTCCTGGATGCAGTTCCTTGTGGTCTTTCATCATCGGGGGGAGGGGAGACTTTTGAGGAAATACTGTACCTACAACAGTGGCGATGGGTCGGGAATACGTGTGGATGGATATGAACGTTTATGTATCAGCTGCTACCACATATTGGAGTTGTTTTCCCAACTATCTCCAGGGATTGTTTGATGAATTTGCTTAAGATGTTTGTATGTGGGAAGATGCATTGGAATGTCACGACTCCAAACTGGGTAACAAATCTGAACAATGCAGAGCTAATTGCCACGGGAAAATGCTCTCTCCGTACATCACTTGGCTCCCACATGCACTTGGTCGCTATGCAGGGACCAGGCTAGCCTAACTGTGAGGAGAGGCAGAGATAAACTAAGACAAAAGTGATTATTTTAAATTTTGAGAACTTTATAAGGAAAAACCCAAATATTGTACCAGGAGCATAGATAACATAGAACATTGTCAAGTACTTACTACTTACAATAATAAACTATAGGTTACCAACACATTTATCTTCGCGAGCTTTGTACACGCTACTCTTCCTCACTCTGTGCAGTTAATACCAAATGTATTGTTACTAACAAGAACAAAAGATTAGTCAACAATATACTGTGTCACTTCAGAGAAGAATCAGCTTTTCCTATCCTGGGCTGTAAGTCCAGCCCCATTCTTGCTGCTTGTTCTTTACTCCTCTGGCTTGCGCCACACCTTTAGATTCGATGTTCCTGTGGCTGTACCTCTTTTCACCCAGTTCATCCACAAGCCGGGTCCTCACTTGTGCGCTAGGTGCCTTTTACCTGTGTTCTGTCAATAGATGTTCACACAGTCAGTCTCGCTGTTTGTGTCCGGTAGGTCCTTTGAGGGTGAGCTTCTCGTTTACGATTTTCATCTCGCACAGATTTCTGATCAGTTCCCTTTTTCACCAGTTATATTTCCTTTCACTTTTTTCCCTTGATACTCTCTCTCTGGTATGTCTGTAGATTTTACTTCACTTCTCTAACAGTGTCTGCTCACAGAGCCAGGTCTATTTTTTTCCTGCTTCTTCTGATTCTGAAACCTTTCCTATTTTTCCTCCTTCTCACTTCCCAGTCCCCTACTTTTATTCTCCTGTTCTTCTTTTATTTTATCACCTCACCTCCTACCCCAGCTCAGCATCCAGAGCCTTCTTCTCTTGCCCAGCGCCTGCTTTTGGGTGGATTCTGAGCCCCCTCCCCAGCTCGAGTGGCCCTTTTCTTGGCTGTCTCTCTCCCAATGGACAGCATCCTAGGTTGATGCACCACAGCTGCAGCAGGTGCTAATGCCGAGTTACTAGCTACTGTGCATTAACATTTTTATTAGTCTAATACTTCTATGCAGGTTATATCATTTACATAATATCTGGACAGACAAAAGCTTCTCATAAACATGCTGACTCCAGATTCACCCCTATTAGGTGCCGATCGATTTCACTACTGTACACTGAGTACTAGCGCCCTGCAGCATAGTGAGATGTATCCTGCGATGTGCATATTTAAAGGGAAAACCACTTTTCCCCTAGGAAGGCTCAACTATGCAAGCTGTTGAGCACCTTCCCTTCTATTGACACGAATGGGAGTGGAAGGCACCTCTCACTCTGCAGGACTAGGCCCAAAAGCATGGCCATGGCCATGGGTCTTCCCCGTAGAGTACACATGTCTGTAATTCTTTGAAAAAGGAAGAAATGGTGCAGGCAGGGGGCACTATAGCCATCTGCCGGGGTCCTTTTCTAGCACTGTAGCTGGGTTTGTTGGTAAATCTGGGACAGCTACTTTTGGGGCAGATGCACCCCAGTAATTAAATTGCTAGGATTAACACAAAAGAGAGACGTACAATGTTCATGATGGAGTCAGAAGTGAGATTCTTACATTGAGTAGACCTGAGCCTCGCCAAGGGAGGGCTGATCCTGCAGGGCACTGAGCACCCTCAACTCCCACTGATGTCAACTCGGCTCGAAGGCGCTGAGCATCTTGTATTATTGGGCCTTCGTTTCTGAGACAAGGTGAGAATGATATCCCATCACCAAGGGCTTGATGTTGTTACCATTGACTTCACACTACTAAAGCCTTGCAGGAGTGGGCACTTCTAAATGCAGCAAAGAGACTGCCTAAGTAAAGTGATGATAAGATACCGGGCCTGTGCTAATTGAACTTCCCAAATTGCAGACAAGTGGGCAATTGTTAGAGAAGTTTTTTTGCTTGTATCAGGACTGCCAGGTCAGCCCCACTAGTTTGTACAATATGTACAGTACAAACATTGACCCAGGCATTTTCAAAGCATTGCACGGGGTTTTACTGAGCAAGTGGCTTTAACATTAAGGGAGTCTCTGGGCAACCCTTTAAAAATGTACATGTCAGAGCTGTGGCTTTCACTTCATTCTTAGCTGACCCAATTGTTCCTAGGCATTGAAGCACACATGATATATAACATCTGGCACTCTTCTGAGACCCCTACAAACAGTGGCCGGAAAGGAGTGAGTGAGAGAGAGAAGAATGTGAAGTTTATTTAACTCTGAATATTTGCTGATGGCCAGTTTGTCAAATATTATTTGGATTCTTCTCTTTAATTTCCTTAGTTTTGATATAGCGGCATCTGTAAGAAAGATTATTAGACCGACAAGGTATCAGATCTTTTCTGCACTGTTTGCACCTCCTTTTATATGCTCAAGTGAATTTGCAGCATTGTATTTGAACACTTTTCCCCACACAAATCTGAGAACCAAAATCCAAAGCCCCTCTTTGCAGATTGCATGGAGCTTCATAATTTGATTGTCCCTCATTTGTGTCTAATGCTTCAATGTCTCTCTCTTTGTCTGTTCCTCCAGTTGCAACAATCTCAAATACCCATTTGTCCTCTTCTCTCACACATCCCTTTGTGCTTTCTCTGATGCTATGCCTCATGCATGGGAAAACCCTCCCAAAACTAATCTGAAAGGTACGACTGCCTTATTCCCCTCAAGATCCACTGCCTCTGTGATGGCTACAAGAAATCAGTCAGCAGTTGGCAAGATTGAACCACAGTTGGAGATAATTGATCTTCAGTATTGCCAAGTCTTGTGGCTTATTGGTGTTGTTTCTTGACGCCCCAGCTCCTCAAGTCATGTAAGAAATTGAGGATCTGAACATTCATCAGGTGAAGGGGGAAGTACTGGATATTATCAATTTTTAGGTTTAAAAAAAATCTAAAACATTCAGAGCCATCAAGCTGTATATATAACTAACTTGTGTAACTGCATCATCTTATTATGGAACTCTTGGCTTCTTTCCCCCTCTCTTCTTATTACTTACTACACTTACAATTCTGTCTTGTTTCAAATGAGGGCTGAATCATAGAAGATTAGGGTTGGAAGGTCATCTAGTCCAATCCCCTGCTCAAAGCAGGACCAACACAAACTAAATCATCCCAGCCAGGGCTTTGTCAAACTGGGCTTTAAAAACCGATAAGGATGGAGATTCCACCACCTCCCTAGGTAACCTGTTCCAGTGCTTCACTACCCTCCTAGTTAAATAGTGTTGCCCAATATCCAACCTAGACCTCCCCCACTAAAACTTGAGACCATTGGTCCTTGTTCTGTCATCTGTCACCACTGAGAACAGCCTAGCTCCATCCTCTTTGGAAACCCCCTTCAGGTAGTGGAAGGCTGCTATCAAATCCCCCCTCACTCCTCTCTTCTGCAGACTAAACAAGCACAGTTCCCTCAGCCTCTCCTTGTAAGTCATGTGCCCCAGCCCCCTGATAATTTTCGTTGCCCTCCGCTGGACTGTCTCCAATTTGTCCACATCCTTTCTGTAGTGGGGGGGGGGCCCAAAACTGGACGCAGTACTCCAGTGGCCTCCCCAGTGCCGAACAGAGCAGAATAATCACTTCCCTCGATCTGCTGGTATTGCTCTTACTAATGCAGCCCAATATGCCATTAGCCTTCTTGGCACCAAGGGCACACTGCTGACTCATATCCAGCTGCTCATCCACTGTAATCCCCAGGTCCTTTTCTGCAGAACTGCCACTTAGCCAGTCAGTCCCCAACCTGTAGCAGTGCATGGGATTCTTCCATCCTAAGTGCAGGACTCTGCACTTGTCCTTGTTGAACCTCATCAGATTTCTTTTCGCCCAATCCTCAAATCTGTCAAGGTCACTCTGGACCCTATCCCTAGTCTCCAGCATATCTACCTCTCCCCCCATCTTGGTGTCATCTGCGAACTTGCTAAGGGTGCAATCCATCCCTTCATCTAGATCATTAATAAAGATGTTGAACAAAACCGGCCCCAGGACTGACCCCTGGAGCACTCCGCTTGATACCGGCTGCCAACTAGACATGGAGCCGTTGATCACTACCCGTTGAGCCCGATGATCTAGCCAGCTTTCTATCCACCTTATAGTCCATTCATCCAGCTCAGACTTTTTTAACTTGCTGGCAAGAATACTGTGGGAGACCGTATCAAAAACTTTTTGGTAAAGTCAAGATATATCACATCCACTGCTTTCCCCATATGCACAGAGCCAGTTATCTCCTCATAGAAGGAATTCAGGTTGGCCAGGCATGACTTGCCCTTGGTGAATCCATGTTGACTGTTCCTGATCACCATCAAATCTTGCAAATGGATCCTTCTGGTTACATCTCTTTGCCCAGTGGGCCCTGTAGACCCCACTGGAGCTCCACATAGGCACAGGGGTAAGCCAATGTAGTTCCATTTGCAGGATCTAAGCCTTTGAACCTATGCACTTCAGGGTAGGGATTGAGTGCTCCTGTCTGCTTGTACAGCCTTTTGTGCAATGGAGTCCTGACCAGAGCTGCTGGGTTCTACTGCAATACAATTAAAAAAATAGGAGATGAAAGCATGTGCTGTCACATGGGCCTGACAGTTGGGCCAAGTAAGCCGCCACCTGTGGAGCCTCCCTCACACAACCAATGAAACTGTTGTATGTAACTTAGCTGTAGAATAAAGATGGTGATTGGTTGACCTACCTCTGATATCACAATGGCCTAGAACCCTTGGTGGGGCACAGATACCTGCCTTGCTGTCACGTGGATGTAATTTGTAAAGTCAAAATGGCTGAGACCTTAAAAATTGGATGGTAACAGACCATGAAAGTCAGGGATGGTTCAACCTGGTGAGATTCAGAACAAGAAAAGCTCTCAACCATGCTTACAGCGGCTTCCTTCGCTTCACACTGACTCGAGACGTTCTAGACTTCAGAGTAACACACAGACAGGTGACAGTCCTGGAATCTTATTATATAGATAATAGGCCTTGATCCTTCCCTTCCATGGGAGCTGAAAGCACTGAGCACGTCACAGGAAGTCCTAGGCATCATGCAGGATCATGCCAATATAAATAGCCTTCCTATTCATTTCAATTAGAGTTGTGGTGCTCAGCACTATCAGTAAGGCTACGATTTTGTCACAGAGATCTCCGAAGTCACAGAATCCATAAATTCCAGAGACTTCCGTGACTTCAGCCCATGGTGCCTGGGAGCTGCAAGGTCTCCCCGCCACTGGGAACTACAGGATACCCCTGCTGCATCTGGTGGTGGGGGGCCCCTGAGCTCTGAGCTGCCACAGACAGAGGGGGACCCCACAGCTCCGGGCTGCTGCAGGTGGTGGGGCTCCCAGAGCTCCAAGCCGTGATGGATGGTGCGGGCCCCTCATAGCTCCCAGCTACTGCTCATGGTGGGGGGCCCTTGGAGCTCTGAGCACGGGCAGCAGGAGACCCTGCAGCTCTGAGCCGGGGCCCCCTGCAGTGTGGAGACCCCACAGCTCCTCATATTTTTAGTAAAAGTCATGGGCTTCCGTGAATTTTTCTTTATTGCCGGTGACCTGTCCGTGACTTTTACTAAAAATATGCATGACAAAATCTTAGCCTTAACTATCAGTAATTAGGGCCTGCAGCAGAGCTTGACTCCAAGCATGCACTTGTCTCATCATTACAGCTGGCCTGCAGCAGGCTGCCTGATTGGTCACACCACCTGATTGGCTGGAGGGGCCAGCTGGCCAACTCTTAAGCTCGCAGCAGCTCACTGGCTGCTCAGTGCTCATGTTCACGTACATCATTGTGACTGTGCCTGTGTTAGTTACCATGTCTGTGCTGCATCTGCCTTGCACCCAGCCTTGCCTGCTACCCTGCTTGTTCTAGTTCCTGATCTCTGGCTTGACCTGTGTCTGATTCTGGCTTGATCCTCAGCTCTGATATCCAATTCTGCCCTCTGATTTGAACTTTGGCTCTGGCTTTTGACTGCTGATTCCGGCTCAGACCCCCGTCTCTGGTTCCAACTCTTGATTCCCAATAGCTGCTCTGACCACCTGGCATGACACCTTCTCTGACTAGCCTAGGCTAGACCTCTCTTGTCCCAGTCGCCTGACAAGCACTTTAGATAATCAAACCCTAGCTGTTTAACATGCTTGTGCCAATGCAAGTATTTGCATGCTCAATGTGTGTTCACACACTTTTCTGGGTGTACCCAGGATGCCCACATCTGAAGAGATGGCCACCAAAATCATCTTCTTAAAAGTCTGATCCACACCTTGGTAGCACCAGTGATCAGTTCAGACATTGCAGTTATTTACCAACTGTGATACCGAAGAAATTCCCTGGACTTCATTTTGTGTCCCTAGCTTCCATTTCAAATAAGCAAAAGTCACTTCACCACTGAAAGCTGCATGTTACATACCAAACTTTGGACACTACAGATCTGTCTCATCTTACGCTGGGGTTACGTTTCGCAGCCAGCACTTAAAGCGAAAATCGCGTATAGTCAAAATTACATTGAGTGTAATGGCAGGCGGAATTGCCCGCACTACAGAAACAGTATTTAAATTGTTATTTTTCTCTTTTTTTTGTTTTTTTTTTCTTGTTTTTGCCGACCGTGTAAAGCTGAAATCGCACATGTTAAATGCGCCTAAGATGCGACAGACCTGTATAGGTCACGCGATCGGATCTGTGAGTAAAATGAGGTATGGCCATGAAGTAGGTCAGATCTGGAGCGCGGGCCGTGAGGTCGGATGAGGTAATCATAGCTCTGTGGTAAAACAATCCCAGTGAGCATGTGCAGAATGAGGTAATGCTCGGCAATGAGCATGTGCGATACAAGGGTAAGGAGAGGTCAAACAGCTGCAGCCTGGGCTGGTTTGGGGCTGCTTTTTCTGGTAGCTAAGGGTGAGGTAATGTTTCGTTATGAGCATGCACAGTAAACCGAGCATGCTCAGTAGAGGCCCAATAGCCAATAGGACAGTATAAAAGTTAAGACAGTTGAGAGAGAGTTCTGAGAGGAGAAAAGAAGCGTACAGCTGCTGAAGAGACCTGACACGGAGGCAAGCCGACTGACCAAGCAGCAGCAGACAACACAGCGGAATCAACTAATAGAGTAAGCCTGCTAGTTTCTAACCATAACATAATGTAGTATAATATTAGTATGTGTATTCTTGAGGGGTGTGTGTTAATTGTAATGTACATATATAAAACTTAAAGTAGAAGTTAAGAACTGCTGTCAGCAATCTGTCACAGACTGGCCATCTGTGGCAGAGCACATCATTTAGAATCATTAAAACTGTATGGTATTGTGGTCTGAATGCTCTTTAACTTGCAACAAGGGATTTGTGTCTGATTTACATATTTAGATTATTGTAGTAGGGAATATTAGTTACATTAATAAGAGACCTTGTTTTTAAAAAATACACTGCCTGTGTCAATCATTTTATCAGAAGGTTATATCTATGTCCTTCAAGTGTTTCCTTAACGACCCTGGCGACCCATAACTTAGGAAAGACAGATGAAGGAAGTAATAGAATAATTTACCTAGGGTTACCCCCAAAGCCTGTTTTTGGGGGTAACAACTGATAGAATGTTTTATATTTCATCCAGAGTATCCCATTCCACGACCAAAATAAAAAGGAAGCCAAATGTTTCATCCCATTATTACTGATGGGTCATATTTTGTAACAGTCTTCTCAGCAAGCCAGTTAAGACCTTAATGCATTTCATCTATTTGTGGGACTGGAAACGTAGGCACTTTCACTTGTTTTATATATATATATATGTTAGCATTGTAACATGAGACCTACCTTCCCAGCCTTCAGAAATAGGTTACAGTATTGTAGAATTTAATCATCTTGTTACAGGTTGTAAACAGTGTTTTAAAAACGAGCAGGGAAAAGTCTTCATTGAATCTACAGTGGTTGTGGAGAAGCAATGGTGCCCCCAATGACTTGTGTAAAAGCATGTTAGATTGCTATCTATGGATGCACTGTGATTCACCTCGGCGTGTTAGAAAGATGTTATAAACCACTTCATAACACCACACCATAGACTTAGGGGGAATCACACCATAGACTTAGCAGGAAACCCAATAGCAGGTTTAACCATTGGCCTTTTTAAAAAAAATGTAGAAGAATAAGAGTTTTTAATTAATCTCTAAACAGGTCACCCACCTAGCCATTATCAGTCAGCAGTCTACTGTTGACATCCTGGTAGAAGTGGGTCTGGAGAAGAGATTTGAAAGGTAGGGCAAATTATTTGGGGATGACATCCTATGCATAAGGACCAACATGGATGAAAGTGCAAAGGTGCTTGTGGGAAAAGCAGACAAATGAGTGATCTAGGCTGGCACTGGTAGTGGAGGGAAGTGGGTTGGAGATGCCATCATAAGATATGAGGGCAGATAAGTAGGGAGGGATAGAGTTGTGAAAAGCCTTGATGCTAAGGTTCAGGAGCTTGCGTTTCATAGAGGGAGGGAATCCAAATGTGTGTGGTGGCGGGGGAGGAGGGGATATGGTCAAAGTGCCAGGCCAAGAAGATTTTGGCAACAACATTTTCAGTGAGTGTGAGTGGAGTAAGGAAGGTGTTGGGAAGGCCAGAGAGGAAGAAATTGCAGTAGTCAAGAAGGGAGACGAGGACCTGGGTGAGACTTTAAGTGGTGCAAGGCAGGTGGTTGGAAAAGTTGTGGAGGATGAATTGGTATGATTTTGACATGACCTGGATGTGCAGAGTTAGGGAGAGAGTGGAGTGCAGATGATGCCCAGGTTAGGAGCCACAGAGAGGGCAAGATGGTGGTGGTGTTGGTGACCAAGAATTGGCCCTGTTACATTTAAACTCTCACCAAGACTTCCACAAGGAGAGGTCTGAGATATAGACTGAGACAAATAACAAAAAATAAATAGAGCTGGTCAAAAATTTATACATAAAAAACTTTTTGTTGAAAAAATGACCTTTTGCATGAAAAGTTGACATTTGAAATGTTCTGCTTTCTGTTAATTTTTTACCAAAATTGTATTTGAAATCATCATCAACATTTTTCATTAACTGAAAACTGTATTTTTCTCACTGAAAACCAGGTTTGGGGTAAACCAAAAAATTTCTAAAACAATTTCAGTTCCAATTTCTACTAACATTTCAGTAAAAGGTATCACTGAAAAAGTCATGCAAATACAAAATGAGTCTATTTAAAAACCTGAGAAATGGAAATGACTTAGATATTTCTAACAACAAACACTCTTGTGTAAGCACGAATATCCATTTTTGTATGTGTGTATGCTGTTCACATGAAAAATGGCTTTAGGCTCAATCTGTCGGTGTCTATACAGTACCATGCAAATTCTCAGTGCTTAACTGATAATAGAAATAAGCGGTGCACAGGTATGTGAATGTTCATGTTGTATGTAGCAAAATTATCCTATAGCCAAATATGAAGCACAGTGTATGGTAAAATGTATTTTGAACTAAACCCAGGCTAGAGACTCTCATGAGACTAAGTATCCTGAACAATATAAGCACAATTAAGTGGACAGCCCCCTCCAGCCATGCATGTGAAGCATGCCATGTGAACTGAGATATGTGAGCACAGATCAAAAAAGATTAGGAGGACACCTTTGATCCATTTTTCCCCCTGTGACAGTAGGTGACACTGATCTGTCACTTTTTGTTGAAACTAAAACATATTTGTGGTAGAGCAGGCTGCAAGCTGGGATCACGGAGGACTGATTCACCATTCTATCATTCCAGCTGCATGACTCTGTAATTCCATCGATTTCACTGGCGTTGCATCATCAATAGGGCTGATTGGGAATTCTTTGAAATGTTTTTCATCAGAAATGGTGATTCATCAAAACCACAACTTTTCACGGTTTTGAGGAATTTCTCAACTTGACATGTTTGGGGGGCGGAGAAGTTTCAAAATGAGACATTTTCTAAACAAAAAAATTGGGGGTTTTCATTTCAAAATGACTTCATTTAGAAATTTAAGCTAATTAGCGTAAAAAATGGTCAAAATCAAAACCAAACGCTTCAAGATTATTGAAATGAAACATTTGAATTACCCAAACTGATTTGTTTATCTCCCCTCCCGCCCCCCCTCGACTGTTCGGTTGTGAAAATTTTAAGGTTGCAGCTTTTCATTCCAAGTCAGGACAAAATTCTTTTATAATCCTGAACATTTTCATGGGATGGAGAAACCAGTTCCTGCCTAGCTCTACTTGTCAATGATATTAGTGTAATCTGATGGTCCTGTATTTGAACCCAATCACCTTCCCTAAGCTCTCCTGAATACTGGGCATGTTTGGAGCCAGTGCCACATTCAAACTTTGCAGCTCTGACCTTCCTATAGAGTTGGTGTCAAGATAGAGCTTTATCCTGCAGTATCACCGCTTGGTAACATCAGGAAGAGCTGTAAACGGTTTGAGTTCAGAACTGCTGTTAGGAGATAGTGCCAACAGCAAGCACAGCCAGGCCAGATGGAATGGGAAAGTTATCTCTTGTGCACTGGAGAAACAGAAGCTGATGAAACATATGTAAATACTAAAGCAACAGACAACAACTAAAACCCACCCAGCACATAACCATCAACAGGCCTTTCAGCACTGGGAGTAAAGTGAAGCCTGCAAAATGCAAGTAAAAGGTACATCATGATTTTCATTAAAGAATTAGGCTTTGTCTACACTCCAAATTACTTTGTNTAAGGTCGGATGAGGTAATCATAGCTCTGTGGTAAAACAATCCCAGTGAGCATGTGCAGAATGAGGTAATGCTCGGCAATGAGCATGTGCGATACAAGGGTAAGGAGAGGTCAAACAGCTGCAGCCTGGGCTGGTTTGGGGCTGCTTTTTCTGGTAGCTAAGGGTGAGGTAATGTTTCGTTATGAGCATGCACAGTAAACCGAGCATGCTCAGTAGAGGCCCAATAGCCAATAGGACAGTATAAAAGTTAAGACAGTTGAGAGAGAGTTCTGAGAGGAGAAAAGAAGCGTACAGCTGCTGAAGAGACCTGACACGGAGGCAAGCCGACTGACCAAGCAGCAGCAGACAACACAGCGGAATCAACTAATAGAGTAAGCCTGCTAGTTTCTAACCATAACATAATGTAGTATAATATTAGTATGTGTATTCTTGAGGGGTGTGTGTTAATTGTAATGTACATATATAAAACTTAAAGTAGAAGTTAAGAACTGCTGTCAGCAATCTGTCACAGACTGGCCATCTGTGGCAGAGCACATCATTTAGAATCATTAAAACTGTATGGTATTGTGGTCTGAATGCTCTTTAACTTGCAACAAGGGATTTGTGTCTGATTTACATATTTAGATTATTGTAGTAGGGAATATTAGTTACATTAATAAGAGACCTTGTTTTTAAAAAATACACTGCCTGTGTCAATCATTTTATCAGAAGGTTATATCTATGTCCTTCAAGTGTTTCCTTAACGACCCTGGCGACCCATAACTTAGGAAAGACAGATGAAGGAAGTAATAGAATAATTTACCTAGGGTTACCCCCAAAGCCTGTTTTTGGGGGTAACAACTGATAGAATGTTTTATATTTCATCCAGAGTATCCCATTCCACGACCAAAATAAAAAGGAAGCCAAATGTTTCATCCCATTATTACTGATGGGTCATATTTTGTAACAGTCTTCTCAGCAAGCCAGTTAAGACCTTAATGCATTTCATCTATTTGTGGGACTGGAAACGTAGGCACTTTCACTTGTTTTATATATATATATATGTTAGCATTGTAACATGAGACCTACCTTCCCAGCCTTCAGAAATAGGTTACAGTATTGTAGAATTTAATCATCTTGTTACAGGTTGTAAACAGTGTTTTAAAAACGAGCAGGGAAAAGTCTTCATTGAATCTACAGTGGTTGTGGAGAAGCAATGGTGCCCCCAATGACTTGTGTAAAAGCATGTTAGATTGCTATCTATGGATGCACTGTGATTCACCTCGGCGTGTTAGAAAGATGTTATAAACCACTTCATAACACCACACCATAGACTTAGGGGGAATCACACCATAGACTTAGCAGGAAACCCAATAGCAGGTTTAACCATTGGCCTTTTTAAAAAAAATGTAGAAGAATAAGAGTTTTTAATTAATCTCTAAACAGGTCACCCACCTAGCCATTATCAGTCAGCAGTCTACTGTTGACATCCTGGTAGAAGTGGGTCTGGAGAAGAGATTTGAAAGGTAGGGCAAATTATTTGGGGATGACATCCTATGCATAAGGACCAACATGGATGAAAGTGCAAAGGTGCTTGTGGGAAAAGCAGACAAATGAGTGATCTAGGCTGGCACTGGTAGTGGAGGGAAGTGGGTTGGAGATGCCATCATAAGATATGAGGGCAGATAAGTAGGGAGGGATAGAGTTGTGAAAAGCCTTGATGCTAAGGTTCAGGAGCTTGCGTTTCATAGAGGGAGGGAATCCAAATGTGTGTGGTGGCGGGGGAGGAGGGGATATGGTCAAAGTGCCAGGCCAAGAAGATTTTGGCAACAACATTTTCAGTGAGTGTGAGTGGAGTAAGGAAGGTGTTGGGAAGGCCAGAGAGGAAGAAATTGCAGTAGTCAAGAAGGGAGACGAGGACCTGGGTGAGACTTTAAGTGGTGCAAGGCAGGTGGTTGGAAAAGTTGTGGAGGATGAATTGGTATGATTTTGACATGACCTGGATGTGCAGAGTTAGGGAGAGAGTGGAGTGCAGATGATGCCCAGGTTAGGAGCCACAGAGAGGGCAAGATGGTGGTGGTGTTGGTGACCAAGAATTGGCCCTGTTACATTTAAACTCTCACCAAGACTTCCACAAGGAGAGGTCTGAGATATAGACTGAGACAAATAACAAAAAATAAATAGAGCTGGTCAAAAATTTATACATAAAAAACTTTTTGTTGAAAAAATGACCTTTTGCATGAAAAGTTGACATTTGAAATGTTCTGCTTTCTGTTAATTTTTTACCAAAATTGTATTTGAAATCATCATCAACATTTTTCATTAACTGAAAACTGTATTTTTCTCACTGAAAACCAGGTTTGGGGTAAACCAAAAAATTTCTAAAACAATTTCAGTTCCAATTTCTACTAACATTTCAGTAAAAGGTATCACTGAAAAAGTCATGCAAATACAAAATGAGTCTATTTAAAAACCTGAGAAATGGAAATGACTTAGATATTTCTAACAACAAACACTCTTGTGTAAGCACGAATATCCATTTTTGTATGTGTGTATGCTGTTCACATGAAAAATGGCTTTAGGCTCAATCTGTCGGTGTCTATACAGTACCATGCAAATTCTCAGTGCTTAACTGATAATAGAAATAAGCGGTGCACAGGTATGTGAATGTTCATGTTGTATGTAGCAAAATTATCCTATAGCCAAATATGAAGCACAGTGTATGGTAAAATGTATTTTGAACTAAACCCAGGCTAGAGACTCTCATGAGACTAAGTATCCTGAACAATATAAGCACAATTAAGTGGACAGCCCCCTCCAGCCATGCATGTGAAGCATGCCATGTGAACTGAGATATGTGAGCACAGATCAAAAAAGATTAGGAGGACACCTTTGATCCATTTTTCCCCCTGTGACAGTAGGTGACACTGATCTGTCACTTTTTGTTGAAACTAAAACATATTTGTGGTAGAGCAGGCTGCAAGCTGGGATCACGGAGGACTGATTCACCATTCTATCATTCCAGCTGCATGACTCTGTAATTCCATCGATTTCACTGGCGTTGCATCATCAATAGGGCTGATTGGGAATTCTTTGAAATGTTTTTCATCAGAAATGGTGATTCATCAAAACCACAACTTTTCACGGTTTTGAGGAATTTCTCAACTTGACATGTTTGGGGGGCGGAGAAGTTTCAAAATGAGACATTTTCTAAACAAAAAAATTGGGGGTTTTCATTTCAAAATGACTTCATTTAGAAATTTAAGCTAATTAGCGTAAAAAATGGTCAAAATCAAAACCAAACGCTTCAAGATTATTGAAATGAAACATTTGAATTACCCAAACTGATTTGTTTATCTCCCCTCCCGCCCCCCCTCGACTGTTCGGTTGTGAAAATTTTAAGGTTGCAGCTTTTCATTCCAAGTCAGGACAAAATTCTTTTATAATCCTGAACATTTTCATGGGATGGAGAAACCAGTTCCTGCCTAGCTCTACTTGTCAATGATATTAGTGTAATCTGATGGTCCTGTATTTGAACCCAATCACCTTCCCTAAGCTCTCCTGAATACTGGGCATGTTTGGAGCCAGTGCCACATTCAAACTTTGCAGCTCTGACCTTCCTATAGAGTTGGTGTCAAGATAGAGCTTTATCCTGCAGTATCACCGCTTGGTAACATCAGGAAGAGCTGTAAACGGTTTGAGTTCAGAACTGCTGTTAGGAGATAGTGCCAACAGCAAGCACAGCCAGGCCAGATGGAATGGGAAAGTTATCTCTTGTGCACTGGAGAAACAGAAGCTGATGAAACATATGTAAATACTAAAGCAACAGACAACAACTAAAACCCACCCAGCACATAACCATCAACAGGCCTTTCAGCACTGGGAGTAAAGTGAAGCCTGCAAAATGCAAGTAAAAGGTACATCATGATTTTCATTAAAGAATTAGGGTTTGTCTACACTACAAATTACTTTGGCATGATTTACGTCGCTCAGGGGCCACCACCTCTCGCGGAGGCAGGAGTTATTAAGCCAATGGGAGAACTCTCTCCTGTCGGCTTAGAGTGTTTTCACCAGAAGCGCTACAGTGGTGCAGTTGCAGCTGCTGTAATATAGCCATAGCCTTAGGCTCAGGGAATAGCACGATTACTATGATAATAGTAATACAAACATTATAAATAGAGACATAAATATTCAGTAGCCTCAGACTGACATGTTGCTTTAGATCAGTGGTGGGCAACCTGCGGGAAGTAGCACAGGGTGCAGGGATGTGCTGGCCACTGCTTCCTGCAGCTCCCATGGGCTGGGAATGGCGAACCGTGGCCACTGGGAGCTGCCGGCCGATGTGCAAATGTAAACAAACTGTCTGGCAGCCCGCCAGCAGATTACCCTGACAGGCCGCGTGCAGGCCGCAGATTGCCCACCACTGCTTTAGATTCATGCCTAGCACAAGAAAAACTTCCCTCTGGTGTCATTAGTTTTCATTCTTTCTTTATTTCTCTCCTCCCTCATCCCCCCCCAATGTGCGTGACCTGCTACTCCTGAGTATTTAAATGTAAATTAACATGGTACTTTAGTCGATATGTTTCTTCCCATTGGGCAATGACACAGTAATCATACAACTTCCAGTCAAATCACGCCAAACCAGCTCACTTCATGCTGATTTTGGTATAAGAGTTGTAAAAGCTTTTATTTTAAAAAAAGTGTTGTTTTTTTAAATAGGAATTATTTAAATGGATAAAGACCAGTGGTTCTCAAACTAGGGCCACCACTTGTTCAGGAAAAGCCCTGGCGGGCCAGGCTGGTTTGTTTACCTGCCGCGTCTGCAGGTTCGGCCGATCGCGGCTCCCAATGGCTGCGGTTCGCCGTTCCAGGCCAATGGGGGCTGCGGGAAGTGGCGCGGGCCGAGGGATGTGCTGGCCGCAGCTTCCTGCTGCCCCCATTGGCATGGAGCGGCGAACCCCAGCTAGTGGGAGCCGCGATGGGCCAAACCTGCGGATGCGGCAGGTAAACAAACCGGCCTGGCCCGCCAGGGGCTTTCCCTGAACAAGCGGCGGCCCTAGTTTGAGAACCACTGATATAGACTACTCTAACAATCAAACTGTGAACTAATTGGCTATATATATGTGCCCCAGTTTGGAAACATAGGAACTAAAGTAAGCTTTCTTGTGAAGAAGCATGGTCCAGTGGTTAGGGTGCCAACCTAGGAGTTGGGAGGTCCCACTTCAATTCCCTGCTCTATCATGTGCTTCTTGTGTGACAGCCTTTTGGTTCCCCATCTGTAAAATGGGAATAATGGTACTTCCTTACCTTTCAGGGGCGTTGTGATGATAAATATATTTAAGATGATGAAGTTCTTTGAGATCTACTGATGAAAAGCACTATGTCAGAGCTAGGCATTATTATATCTGAATTGCACATTAGGATGCACTGATTCTATAGGAGCAGAGGTTCTTAGATAAATCTTTCCTTAACTAGGATAGTCTCCTTGTTAAAGCACAGTGCTAGGAGTCAGGAACAAAAGTCTCATTTGTGGCTCTGCAATTGTCTTCTTGTGTGACTGGCAAATGTAGGTCACCTCTCTGTGCTTCAGCTTCCCCATCAGTAGAACAGGGATAATAACAGTTGCTTACACCAGGGAAGTTTTGTGAGGCTGACTTCATTACTGTCTGAGCATCGCAGCTGGAAAGTACTAGGAAGAGCCCAGTGTTATTAGAGATTATTAAAATTCTGTAACACGCTTAGGTCTTTAATGATTAATGTGAACCCTCCCCCTCTGCCCCACAAGCTATTGATGATGTGTCACCTGATGTTGGCCATTTTCTCCAAGCACACTTCATTTGATTTTGTCAATTTTGCTGTTGCTGAGACTAGGGTGTTCCACAGGTCAGCAAAGGTCTGAGTGGAGTGTATGAGAGAGGGTACAGCAAATGTACTGGTAGAGAGTGAGAGAGAGTAGCAGGGTGGAAAACATACAGGGTGTGTCTAGCATGCAGAGGAGTTACCCAATGTACTGTAGTAAAGGAAGTGAGTCCACACGCATGAAGGAACAGGTCCAGAATTATTTTGTTGGCAGAGCACCAGCAGCCTGCTTCATAGTGCATCACCTTATGCATTACTGGCAGAGTCAACTGGCAGCACTAAGATACTTAGGTTCTCACTGTAAAGACACACCACTGCATCAAATGCTAATAGGAAGGAAATTCTACTCTCCCCCGACATGACCCCTCCAACAGGGGTGAGCAATAAGAGAACTGTGCATTCCTGTATCCCTCCATAGTGTTGATCAGAACTGGTCGAACTATTCATTGTGAATCGAGTCCTGGTTTTGGCCGGTAAACTGTTCATGAACGGATCTTGCTTCTTTTCAAACATATTTGTTAGTCTGCAAACAGTTTGGATTAATCATTGTCCAGTTTATGCTGTATCTCACAACTCAGAACTACATGTGCTGCGGCTCTTCACTGTTGGTCATTCGGAATGTGCAGTTGGTCTCCTAAATCTCATGGTATTGTTTCTGCTCCCTGAATACATAAATTAAATGTTTTAAACAAGA
The DNA here is from genome assembly GCA_003942145.1 of Platysternon megacephalum. Lineage (NCBI taxonomy): Eukaryota > Metazoa > Chordata > Testudines > Platysternidae > Platysternon > Platysternon megacephalum. The sequence goes on along the minus strand of QXTE01000002.1, from coordinate 36,018,925 downwards.
GAATAATTAACATAGACTAGAGGATAATGCAGCTCCTTTAGGTACTTTTCACACAAGTAATCATTCAGGCTAAAATTCACCATTCTTGTAGAGTTTGTGATCATTTTCACTTATATTCACTAATAAAACATGTCTCCAGAAATTATAGCCAACCAAGCTTACTTGATGCTTTTATTTTCAAAAATGTTTATGAATCTATTTTCATCCTCTTAATTTTTACTATTCAACCAGCTGTAATGGTGTAGATAAGGGAGAGAAAGAAGATGATAGTTCAAAACTGTCTGGAACTAAAATTATGGTAGAGGAATGTTGACACCTTTTCCTGTGTCACTTTAATACCCCCAATCTATGATGTGTTTTATTACTTTAAAAAACCATATTGACAGCTGGCAATTTCAACAACATACAGGAGCCCTGCAGCAGCCTCTTTCTCACACTCTCACACACACACACACGCATGCATGCACGCACGCAATTTCAGGAACATACAGGAGCCCTGCAGCACTCCCCCTCCCCCTTTCTCTCTCACACACACACAACCTGGTGCTGTGATGCCCTCAGATATTAGAAAATAGTATAAATACAGAGTCAGGCCAGGTCAGGATAGAGATGGGAGATGGCTGTGACACAACTATTTCCCCCATTCCCTGCCCAGAGGTAGCTGAATTTTGGAGGTGTATGAAATGATGGCTTTAACGGAGTTACATTAGTGAATCAAGCCTTAAATCTACTTTATTCAACATTCTATTCTAGCATATTCTAACATTCTATTCACTAAAAAGGTTAATTGTGACCAGATGCTGAACACAGTTTATATTAACAACAAGGGGGAATGAACACAAGCCAGAATAGGGAAAGAACAGGTTAAAGAATACTTGGAAGTTAGATGTATTCTAGTCCCTCACGAATTTCACCCTAGGGTACTTAAGTAACTAGCTGAAGCAATCTTGGAACTATTAGTGATTATCTGTGAGTACTCATGGAGGACAGGTGAGGTGCCAGAGAAGTGGATAGGGAGGAAGCAGTAAATGTGGCATATCTTGATTTTAGTAAGGTTTTTGACACAGTCCCATATGACATTCTCATAAGCAAACTAGGGTAATGTGGTCCAGATGAAATTACTATTAGGTGGGAGCACAACTGGTTGGAAAACCATACTCAGAGTATTTATTTGCTATCAAATTGGGAGGATGTATCTAGTGGGGTCCTGCAGGGGTCAGTCCTGGGTATAATATTAGTCAATAGTTTCATTAATGACTTGGATAATGGAGGGGAGAGTATGTTTATAACATTTGAAGATGACACCAAGCTTGGAAGGGTTGCAAGCACTTTGGGAACAGGATTAGAATTCAAAACTACTTTGACAAATTGGAGAATTGGTCTGAAATCAACAACATGAAATTCAGTACAGACAACTGCAAAGTACTTAGGAAGGAAAAATCAAATGCACAAATACAAAATAAGGAATAACTGGTGAGGCTGTAGTACTGTTGAAAAGAATCCGGGGGTAATAGCGGAACACAAATGAGCCAACGATGTAATACAGTTGCAAAAAGCTAATATTCTGGGATATATTAATGTGAGAGTTGTATGCAAGACATTGACAGCACCTGTTCTGCTGTATTCTGCATTGGTGAGGTTGCACTTGGAACACTGTGTCCAGTTTTGGGTGTCACATTTTAAGAAAGATGTGGACAAACTTGAGAGAGTCCAGAGGAGAGCAACAAAAATGATAAAAGGTTTAGAAAATCTCACCTAAAAGGAAAGGTTTAAAAAAACTGGGCATGTTTAGTCTCGAGAAAAGAAGACTCAGGATGGGACCTGAAAACACTCTTTAAATATTTTAAGGGCTGTTATAAAGAGGACGGTGATCATTTGTTCTCCATGTCCACTGAAGGTAGAAGAAGTAATGCACTTAGTCTGCAGCAAGGGAGATTTAGGTTAGCTATTAGGAAAAACTTTCTAACTATAAAGAGCATTAAGAAGTGGCATAGGTTACCAAGTGAGAGGGTGGAATCCCAGAGGTTTTTAAGCACAGGTTAGACAAACATCTGACAGAGATTATCCAGTTATACTTGGTCCTGCCTCAGCACGGGGAGATGGACTAGATGCCCTCTTGAGGTCCCATCCAGCCCTACATTTCTATGATTCTGTATGCCTCTGAAATCAGTGATGCCTCTTTTACCAACCATCAGTGGCAGGTCAGACACTGACTTTTCACTGAAGCTAACTACTGATGTATTCCTAGATTTTTAAAGTGAAAAGGGACCATTGTCTAGTCTGAGCTGCTGTATAACACAGACCATAGAATTTAACCCAGTAATTCTGGTTTCAAGCCAATAAAATATGGTTAAACTAGAGTATACGTCGTAAAAAGACACCTAATCTTAATTTAAACTCTTCCAGGGATGGAGAATCCATCACATCACGTGGTAAATTATTCCCATTTTTCATGTTTCCTAATCCCTGTTAATAGCACTGATAGTGAAAGATTTGTGCATGTCATGTAATACAGCTGCTTCCACAGCAGGCTAATGGAAGAAAGGGGCAGCTCATCATATGATGCCGGTGACAGTGAATTACAGAAAATAAAGTATTCATCTTTTTTTAAATCCCAGAAGATACAGTAAGTGGATCAGCTGCTGTCCTTGCTTGTTAGCTCCAGGCAGCAGCTGCAGGGCTTCCATCTTTTTGGATGTGATAAAAATAACGTTCTGCTCCCTCATGGTCATTAAGAACCCATAGCCTGCTTGCTAGAGCTTCAAGTGCCTGTTTCCTGGCCAAATGTCAAGCCGGGTTATATTCTGTTGACCTATATTCCCTTGCAATTTCTTTTGATTAATTACAGTAGTTATTCTTCACGTTTACATTGTTAAACACTTGCCTTATTTCACACTGTTGCTGGGAGGCACAGGTCCTGCTCCCTGCTGGCATCCCATTGGCGTTAGCTGTCTGAAAGTGGGCATGCCCACACAGCCCCACTCTCTGCCATGCATCAGCTCCTAAAACTCTCCAGGAGCAGAGTGGGTGCACATGCTGTACCCTCTCCTGGGATGGCAGAGCTCAGCTGTATATTCACATGAGGAATTCTAGCTAGCTAGAGTGTCCCCCACTAATGTGATTTTTGCTTGCAAATGGCAAATCTAGCCCTAAGTCTATGATGCCAACAGGTGGGAAAGAGGCCAGGTCTATGGATATCTTGGATGAGCTTCTAAATGTTGAGGGGGTTTCCATACCAAACTTTCCATACCAAATCTTTTGAGGGTCACTGTCACAGCGTGAGTTGGGGGACCTTGGGTCCAACCTCTCCTGTGCCTGGTTTATTTTCAGGATCATGGGAACTAGGGTTAGGCCTGCTAGGAGACATAAGGGGCAACTTGTGCTCACTGCAAGGGGGATAGCCGGCAGGAGGAGTGCTGTGCTGCTCTCTACGAACCAGGCTCAGGGAAGGACTAATGGTGACGCCTTCCCAGGTAGGGACTTGTGAAGGAGCTAGGAACAGGCTGAGAAGGAGGCCTACAGATGGGCTACAGCCAGGGCCGGCGCAACCCATTAGGCGACCTAGGCGGTCGCCTAGGGCGCGAACATTTATGGGGCGCCGGCGCCCCAGCCGGCCGTGTAAATTTGGGGGCGGGACCTTCCGCCGCCGCTGTTGGGGGCGGCATTTCGGGGGCGGGACCTTCCGCCGCCTAGGGCGCCGGAAATGCTGGCGCCGCTACTGGCTACAGCAGGACCTACGGGAGGGGTTTGTGTGCTACTGGCTACAGCAGGACCTACGGGAGGGGAGCCAGAGAGGTGGCGCTGAAGTTAGGAAAGGGCAGCTTTGAGTCTGAGAATTGAAAGTTTACTGCTGGGGTGCTATAGTAGAGGGAGGGCACGCATCCCATCCCATCCCCCTCTCATTGTGCCATGCGCAGAGGATGTGTGGGAAAACTCCTAATGCAAGGGGAAAGGGAACTGTTTAGAGGGCTGGAGGGACACTTGAGTCTGGGGAAAAAGCCAGGAAATCATCTGGGAGCCGGGAAAGGGCCACACTGTCCTACAGAGCTCAGAAGGGAGCAGAAAAAATTAGGGCTGTCGCACGATTAAAAAAATTAATTGCGATTAATCACACTGTTAAATAATAATAGAATACCATTTATTGAAATATTTTTGGATGTTTTCTACATTTTCAAATATATTGATTTCAATTACAACACAGAATACATTCCTGACAGGTGTTTGTCCAACCTGTTCTTATAAATCTCCAATGACAGAGATTCCACAACCTCCCTAGGCAATTTATTCCAGTGCTTAACTACCCTGACAGTTAGGAAGTTTTTCCTAATGTCCAACCTAAACCTCCCTTGCTGCAATTTAAACACATTGCTTCTTGTCCTATCCTCAAAGGTTAACAATGTTTTTATTTGTGTTACATTTGTCAATATACAAAGAGCACGTACTTTCTTGCTGTTCTCTTTTACCTCAAATAACTCTTTTTAGAAGGAAAGGAAAGTCACCATAAGAGCACTGTGTGTGTATTCTCCATTATAGACTGAAGCATCACTGAGAACAAAATGCCTCTCTGGGTCTTTAGACATGAGAGCTTTAGATATTTAAAGATGCAGTACAGCACAAACAAAGGCTCAATAGCTACATACGCCACAAATAGGTATGTTCTTCAGATTAATTTATTAATGAGCCCAAATCGCCCCTTAGATGCACCCATGGAACTTGGCCAATGTGCTGGAGAAGATACTCACTTCCTTCCTAGGTTTCCCTTCACTGACAGTTATTTGTTAATTGTGACTGTTTGAGAATCTGCCCATCACGTCAGTTTTTCAGAAACCAAGCAAGAGAAACCAAGCTGCTCTTTTGGCCTTTAAGAGAGTGACTAAGCTTTTTTTCCAGCAGCCCAAGTTCACTGTGCAGAAAAGATAGAGCATTTGTCCTAGTAAATTCCTAGCATATTTTCCTAGTAAATATTTGAATAAAACTCAAACTTTCAGCCTGTGTCCAGAGGGAAGTTTCTAGCTGTTACCATTTTGCTATGCCTTTGTGCAGGAAAGAGCAGATTTCGGAAGCAAGCTGACTCTAATGTTCAGGCCCTACACTAATTTGTATGTAAGGGCCTCTCTTTTTATCTATGGACAGTTCTAAACTGTTCTTTAACAGGCTAGTGCTTACATAGACACTGGGCTTATTTGCATGCTCTTACACCATTATCATGTTCTAAAATACCTAGTATATTATCACGTTGGTGTGCTGTGGATGAATGCAAAGTATATGAAACCCTCTTGTCTATCTCCAAGCCGTTGTTTTATGTCTGTAGTGGTGTGTAATCCATAATACCATGAAATTGGTAAACTTTGCCAGTGGTTCCTTTAGTCAGTAGGTGAACATGGATTTTTTTTTTCAGTTGAGGAAGAGATATTAGGTCTAATTCTTCTCTGTCATATCAAAGAAAAATTGGGAGTCACTCCAGTGGTTTTAGTGGATGGTACAAGAAGTAATTCTGGGCAGAACATGACCCATACACCCTACTTCACACTTAGGCTTGAAAGTTTGCTGTAGAACAACACAACAAAATCTCTATTAGATATTTTTCATAAGTGCCAGATTCTATCAGACATATTCCCAATGAGTAGAAACTTACTCTGTAGTTAGCCCACTGATTGCAACAGGGCTTCAAAAACCTTTACAATGGTCTTCATTTTATTTGCCTTGGAAGGAAGAACAAAATGAAATTCATCAGGCTGCAAAATGGAAAACTTGGTTTCAAAATGAAATTTTCCTTTTGCTTTTTAACAACAACAGAGTTTGTTTCCTCCTTTTTTTTGCCTTTTCCGCATTTTTCCATGGAATGCAGTGGAATGAATGATGCTTGTGTGGTGGGTTTCTTATGTCTTCCCTTTTGTTTTTTTCCTTTTTTTCAACTATGGAAAAGTTAGAGTGGGAAAAGAAACGGACACCTCCCTACACATCAATTAATTCTGTTGGATTCAGTGGCAAAAAGGGAAACTAAATTTGATTAAAAAAAAAAAAAGACACAAAACCAAACTGAAAACTTCAATTAAAAAATAAAAATATTTTTATGTTGCAATTTCCCATCAATTTCATTTAAAACATTTTCCTGAAATTTTTTAAAAATGCTTTGACTAAGCACCATTTTTTTTTGAGTGGGGGTTTGAAAATGTCAAGTAGCTCTGTTCTTCAGTTAGAAATACCAAATTGATGTTATTTGTTCTTCAGTACTTCCCTTTCTTATAACAAATGCCCAATACGTTCAGTATATGGAACGTGACCCAATCAGCAATTTCTTTGGCCTGGTTTACAAATCAAGCTGTGCACTGTTTAAAACCTGGGTGAGGCTGTTTCTCGAAACGATCCGTGATGCTCTCCTCAGGGAGTTCAGAACCGTGAGTCAAGGTGCTATCTCTCTGCCTCAGCAAGAGAGCGCTTTGCTGGAGCTTAAACTGTGTGACTGCCCCCTGCCACGCCAGTCTGTCCACCTCACCAACAAACTCTTCGAGCCTCTGTCATTCGAAGCCTTGACTTGCAGGTAACAATCAGTGAACTTCTGGTCCTGAGTTCCCCAGAGGTCTCTCTCTGCAGTGTCCAATCCCTGTCACTGGACACACAGAAATGAACCAAGTCCACTGTCTCCAAAGAGACAGAATAAATGCCAACCTGCTGATCAGCTGAGGATGCTCACTTTACTTTAATATAACAGCAAGGAGATGGTTTAGAGTAAAACTAAGAATAAGTTTATTAGTAAAGAAAAAAGATTTAAGTGATTATAGTTATTGGTCCCATCCACCTCCCCTCAAATCTGAACCCTGGAGATTTCTTGTTTAAATCTTTGCTGGTGACCTGATGGAGATTTTTTTCAACTGCTTTCGTGAAGAACTTTGTCATGAGATATATTGGCCTGGATGGACTTTTCATAGTTCAAAGTACAGAGCTGAGCCTTGCCTTTGTTCTAAGAAATCTCTGAATGAAATTCACCCTTGTGCAAGGAGCCAGCACAAGATCTCTGCTAGAGTTGGGCAAAATTTTTCAACTGAATAATTTTTAGACCAAAAAATGCAGTTTGGGGACAATGAGAACTATTTGTGAACACAGGTTGAATAGTTTTGGCCAAATAAAATTAGGATTTTTTTTTTTTAAAAAGTCAAAACTGTTTGGTTTGACATTTTCAAACAGAAAATTTTTGACTTTTTGTTTTGAAACATTGTTTTGTTTGAAATTGAGCTAGATTTTTGAAGAGTTTTTTAAGGGTAAAAGTACCACCTGGAAATACACCTCTACCTTGATATAACGCTGTCCTCGGGAGCCAAAAAATCTTACCGCGTTATAGGTGAAACCGTGTTATATCAAACTTGCTGTGATCCGCCGGAGTGCTCAGCCCCGCCCGCCCGGAGCACTGCTTTACCGCGTTATATCCGAATTCGTGTTATATCGGGTCGCGTTATATCGGGGTAGAGGTGTATAAATAAATGAAATACCAAAAAAGTTTATTTTCAGGTCAAAGGAAACATTTCTTTTAACCCAAAACAATTTTTTTTCTGGATTTTTCTGGTTCAGCCACCAAGCAAACAAGCTAAAAAATAAATTATTTACTGAGCTCTCATCTCTGCTCCACTTAAATTCCACTTAAGCGGTTCAATGGGATTCAAAAGGGACAGAAAAACTTGTGCTGTCCCTCTGTACAGGGGTGAATTTCACCATCATGTGTCCTGCCACAGGGAAGACATGGAGTGTCTGGAGCAGGAGTTGGACTTCAAGTACAGTATTACATGAACATTTGTAGCCTTTGCATCCCTGAAGTATTCCTTGCTACAGCGTTCATAAGGAACTCTTCTAATGTTTATAAACTCTGCATGTTACAGACAAATTCAGCGTCAGCAAAAGCCTATGAACTTGGTGGTGTTTAGAAACTCTGTTGGTGTACAGCTGTGGTGGCAGAGTCTTTAAACTTCAGCCAAATAAGCTACAGAGAATGGAGGAGATCACGTACTCTAGTAGCACATTATCTGAGTCTTCTGTTTCGCTGAACAACATGCGTCTTTTTACACTAAATCTGTAATTACAGGGAAAATATATTCTTGATCCCTGAAGAAATAATCTACAACAGTTTTTCACATGACAAGGCTTTGACATAACTTCTTAAACTGAGGACAAATCACAAACAAAGCTTCATTAAGATGCAGTTTTCATGCATTTCAAACAGGAACCACATACGCCTGCTTAGAGCAGCCCATATACCACCTAATAGTGTTACGAAGTACCCTCTCCGTACATTAGAGCCACCTACCCTTACAGACTTTGAATTCACCCTCCCGCAATAAGTCAGCTAAAATAATCTTACATGTTTATAGAATCATCGAACCATAGGGTTAGAAGGGATTTTAAGGGTCATCTAGTCTACCCCCATTTTACTTGCCAGATACAAATCAAAGACCTCTGTCTCACCTTCCCACTATAGTCAAGTGACATTTTGACATCTCATTGTCTATGAGCTATCTTCCAATACTCATCACTATTCCACCACACTCTGTATACAGAATATAAATTGCAGTTGTCCCCAGTGATGTGGCTGTGAGAGCGAACTATCTATGCACAACCAGATAGTCACTATGATCCTGATTGTTGTATAAATGCTAGCTGTACCCTCTGACTTTTAACCCCTCTTCAATGTGTCCAATGGCTTGAAATCACATCTGATCCAATTTTGTGTCTGGGAATATTAAATAAAGCACTCTACATAAAGAGTCTTAAAAGTAAAACAATACTACAGTTCCCCCTTAATAATGGTGCTGGAATACCATCTCAAACAACTTGACACAGGCACCTGGTAATATTTAGGCAGTACTCGCTAAAGAAACAATGATAACTTTCTGTCTATAACAGCAGCACAGTCTGTCGTCTTTATGCAAAGTCTATAAAAGGGCAAATCCAGCTCACCTTAGTCCATGGGATATACAAGTAACTAAGGGAGCAGGATGTGGCCCTCAAGATCTGGAGCCACATATCATTAGGAATTTACCTGTTCAAATGTGTTTATATCATGCTGAAGAAATCAGATATGCAAACAAACTCAGGACCTTGGGCGTGCATCAGAGGAGCCAGGAATCGGAGATCCCCTGGCATTCTCATACCTGAGCATGCCACAGTTTGACAAACACACATTTTAGTCAGAACAAAGAGAAATTAGTAAATCCTTGAGAATACAATTGTGCCCCGACTCTCTAATATGCCATTTAATTATACCCATTGCCCTCGCTGAAAAGGTCACTCGGGCAGTGGTAAATTATTAACTGCTGGCTGTATAACATACTGTTCTGATTTCTCCTGCCCTTTACATTTTCTTTTATCTGTTAAGCAGAAACACACAGGGGCCAATGCCGTCCCTGGTGTAACTCCACTAGAATCAGGGAGTGTGGACTGCTGTGTCTAGCTTTGTTTTGGTTTAGGCTTTGCAGGACACTAATTCTATCGCAAAGGACGAGGGTTTTCTTGCATGAGTGACTTCTCTGTGATTCACAGGAAGCTGGCTGCCTTTCCAACTCAGGGCCCAATTCTCCACTGCCCTGTACCTAGTGGAGCCAATTAGTCTTCTGCAAGACAGGAGTTAAATGCTACCAGATCACTTGACACAGGGTCAAATGGCCACAGTGGGTGCAGAGCAGGAGAGACAGAGGAGCAGGCAAAATTATTTTTATAACATACTTTGAGAGCCTCAGCGGAGGGCCGCTATATGGTTACAAAGATATGATAACTTTTATGACATAGTAAATAAACGTATTTAGCATTGAAAGCAGAGGAAGAGATAAATGAGCATTGGCAGGGAATGGAGAGAGAGATATTCTTCTGACTCTTGTAAAGATGCACATGCAGATATGCAGGACCAAATGAGAACTCAGCTCCTGCACTCAGAGCTGGGAAAGGCTGACAGCTGGGGGCGGAGGGGAGGGCATTAATGCACCACTTCCAGCCTGAAGGGCACTTTGGTGCAGCTCAGCAAACAGGCACTCACATGAGCTGCTCGTTCTGTTCTGATAGTAGCTAATGAGCCGATCTATGTTAGGCATCCACTTTTCTGTGACTGTATAGAATTACATGATAGAATCATAGATGGAAAAGACCTCTGAGGTCCCCTAATCCATCATCCTGCCAAGGCAGGATTCTCCCTGACAATGTATTTTTCCAATTTTGTTTTATATGTTCCTTGCTATGAGAGTCCCGCTTCTTGTCATAGCAGCAAAGAATCCTGTGGCACCTTATAGACTAACACGGCTACCCCTCTGATACTTGCTTCTTGTCATGTATTTTTAATGCTGCCCCTTTCCAGATACACACATGTGCAAAAGCTGAAAGACAGCACTCACTACAGCCTTATTTCACTAACAAATGAATGTACAGCAGGCTGTTTGCTAGGGTTTATAATGTCTTTATCAACCTATTGTCTTGAAAATTAGCACAAGTTTTATCCTTCACCAAGAGCTATTTATACACTGAATGTAAAGGGCCTGATTCTTTTCTACATTCAGAAGCTTTGCACAAAGCTGCCTTAAAGCCAGCTTAGCCATTCACTGGAGGATTACTCCACTGTAGGGGAATCCTTAGGTGGTGTGCTGGCTGATACGAGAGAATGGCTGCAGAACAGTGCATGTGGCTAGGGCATCATTTGTGGCTTGTTGATGTCTAGGCATAATAGCTTCTCAGGGCTGCTGGCAGTCACCGTGAATGTAACAGGCTACAAATATGCGTAATTGTCACTGATTCTTCTACCCTATCTCCTCCTACATGAAGACAAATTTAAAAGATGTCCACTATCTCAGATCTCCTGTTCAAAATGTTGTGAGCACAATGTTTTGTGTCAAAAGCGGCCTTGTTTTTCTGTGATTCAGTGCAAAACCCCAAACCCTCCGCAAAACCCCACGACAACTCCCCCCTCCACACAAAAACGTCTCTCTTGTCCTGAAATTTGATTTAAAAGTGAAATTTGGAATGGCAAGATAACTTGGAATGGAACTGTGCAATCTGTCAAATGAAAAACATTCCTTATTTTTGCATAGGTCTGATACAAACAATGTTGCTGAAACACAGTCATGCATCGAAGATTGCAGCCAGCTGGCACACAGAATGACGTGTGTAGCAGAGAACATTGATGATGATTTTGGGGCTAAGGGAATGGACTGGGACTTGGGACACTTGGAGCCTTGAAACCTAGGTTCTATTTCTGGTTCTGTTACACACTTCCTGTATGATGTCAAGCTCGCTGTGCTTCAGTTACACACCTATAAAAATTCTTTCCCCACCCTTTATCTGTCTTATTTATTTAAGCCCTGAACTTGGAATTGACTCCATATATAGGCATAGAGTTCCACCTGCTGAGGCCTATTTACACCAGATACCAGAGGTGCTGGAACAATTTGTATAGTGGGGGTGCTGCTGAGAGCACCAAACTGTTAACCTTGTATATAATGGTAACCACTTCCAGCCAGGGGGTGCAGCAGCACCCCCAGCACCCCTAATTCCAGCACCTATGCCAGATATAAGGGCTTTGGTACATTCATGTTTAAGAGATGGGGGAGAGAGAGGATTGTCTCCTTACTACATGTATAGAACACCAAGTGCAATGGGGTCTTGATTTTGGGAGTAGTGCATAGTCTCCCCAGTAATACAACTAACAATTTTGGTCAAGGACAGAAAGATAGACCATTATTCTTATGAAAAATGCCATGCCATCATTAATGTCCACGAAGAACAGATAGGATCGCTTTTTAAAAATTAATTTTTAATATAAGTTCAAATATTGACCACCTTTGAACTTGACACGCTGACTGTGAATTATGTCTGCCCTTCAGATCTTCAGCTCGTTTATTTCACACTTGAGCCTGAGAAGGGTATCCATTACTTCAGTGGTTGGCTCCTGCAGTTCTGTGACTATTCTGACATCCTAGTAGGGATTATCTTTTGTCACCTGTAGCTCAGACACTTCCAGAAGTCTCAATTTCATGTCCTTTATCTATGGAACTGTTCCAAAGTCCCATACAAAGGTCAAAACAAATATCAAGTGTATAATTGCTCACCTGTTTTTGTTGGTTGGTTTCTTATGAGTTAGTTTGGAGCTTTCATGCTTGATTGAGCAAGAAGAGAGACTTTGGCTGCCAGTCAAAAAGGAACTGGCAAACTGGATGTTTGGTGATCTTCGCTGTAAATATTAGTGACTTTATTCTGGTCCCCTTGAAAACAACTGCAAAATTCCCGTTGACTTCAGCAGGGGCCAGGGCAGGTTGTAGATGTTTAGTTGCTGAAGCAGGACTAAATTTTGGCAAATAATGAGATTTTTTTTTTTGCTCGCTGGCAATTAAAAAAAAATAATCAGAAAACCATTATTTTTGGATCAACCCAAAACTAATTTCTGAAATTTTCAGTGAGTCAAAAAGTCTAAACAAATTTCATTTTGAGTCAAATTAAACCTTTTGTTCAACCCAAAATGAAATGTTTCTTTTCAATTTGAGCATTTTTTAATGTTTGATTGTTTTTAATACAATTTTTAAGATAAGTTGTTTCAAACCAAAAATCAAGATGTCAGAATGAAATTTTTTTTTTACTGAAACAATTTGGCGAAATGGAAATGAATTCATAAAATGTTTTAATGTCACCAAATCTGCATTTTTTGCTGACAAAGTTGTGTGTGAAAAGTTTTGCCCAGCTCTAAAAAAGACATACCTCTTCAGATACACATGTTTACCACTAACACCGAGCCTATCCTACAAACTCTTAGACAACTGATGATTCATGTTATCTGGAATGTCTAGCCACTCATTATTACTCATCCTTCTTGTTACTCTCCACCATCCCATTGTGGTTTGGTCAGCTCTATTCCCCTCCCCCCTGCTCTGTATTGCTCATAGAATTTACAGATAAACCAGACCTATTAGTTCATCTCCTATCCTCTGCCAGGGCAGGATTTTCTCTGTGTCCTGACCTGCTGTACTCTTCCAGTTCCACATTCAGCAGGGTGTGCAGGCACCTGTTTACTGTTAGGCATCTGAGCAGTCCCACTGAAGTTAATCAGGGCCCCAGCTCCTTAACATTTTCCCTTTCTCTTGTGAATCACACCATCTCTGCTCCCACCTACGTTCTATGCCTTACTCATTCATATGCCTTCCTTATTCATTTTGTTGTTCTTTCAGTTTATTTACTTAGCACTGATCTCATGCCAGGCACTCCATAGACACTCTAGGACAGGTTCTCACCTCAAAGAGCTTACATTCTATATAGTCAGCACCTGGCCAAGAAGAGGGGAAAAGGAGGTAATACATGAGTTATAGCCTTCCAAACACTAAACAGTGATTCCTTTATCCCCCTCTCCAATACGTTCACATTGTGACTTTCCCTGCTATTTCCTGGCATCTCCCTGAATGAGCTAAGTGTTTCCTGTCGCTTCACAGAACCAACCTCCTCCCTGCAGAAATGGCAGTTTGCTGAGGTAGGCCTGTGGAAGTCAAAGGGTGGAAGCAGCCTCCCATGAGGCAGTGAAGAGGTGCTTCTGTTCCTACCACCAATCCTGCTTCTGTGCTGTCCTGAGTCACTGCCTCGGATGGAGAGGCATTGGGGAGCTGCTGGCATGGAGTCTCCCACCCCTCTTATCCATAGCAGGGTAGGGGAACTGGTTCCACAGATCCTGGGTTGGATGGTGAGGAGAGCCTATGGGTGCTAGCTAGTCATAAGAACATAAGAACGGCCATACTGGCTCAGACCAAAGGTCCATCTAGCCCAATATCTGTCTTCCGACACTGGCCAATGCCAGGTGCCCCAGAGGGAATGAACAGAACAGGTAATCATCAAGTGATGCATTCCCTGTTGCTCATTCCCAGCTTCTGGAAAACAGAGGCTAGGGACACCATCCCTGTCCATCCTGGCTAACAGCCATCGATGGACCTATCCTCCATGAATTTATCTAGTTCTTTTTTGAACCCTGTTATAGTCTTGGCCTTCACAACATCCTCTGGCAAAGATTTCCATAGGTTGACTGTGCATTGTGTGAAGAAATACTTCCTTGTGTTGTTTTAAACCTGCTGCCTATTAATTTAATTTGGTGACCTCTAGTTCTTGTGTTATGAGAAGGAGTAAATAGCACTTCCTTATTTACTTTCTCTATACCAGCCATGATTTTATAGACCTCAATCATATCCCCCCTTAGTCGTCTCTTTTCCAAGCTGAAAAGTCCTAGTCTTATTAATCTCTTCTTATACGGAAGCGGTTCCATACCCCTAATCATTTTTGTTGCCCTTTTCGNCCAAACACTAAACAGTGATTCCTTTATCCCCCTCTCCAATACGTTCACATTGTGACTTTCCCTGCTATTTCCTGGCATCTCCCTGAATGAGCTAAGTGTTTCCTGTCGCTTCACAGAACCAACCTCCTCCCTGCAGAAATGGCAGTTTGCTGAGGTAGGCCTGTGGAAGTCAAAGGGTGGAAGCAGCCTCCCATGAGGCAGTGAAGAGGTGCTTCTGTTCCTACCACCAATCCTGCTTCTGTGCTGTCCTGAGTCACTGCCTCGGATGGAGAGGCATTGGGGAGCTGCTGGCATGGAGTCTCCCACCCCTCTTATCCATAGCAGGGTAGGGGAACTGGTTCCACAGATCCTGGGTTGGATGGTGAGGAGAGCCTATGGGTGCTAGCTAGTCATAAGAACATAAGAACGGCCATACTGGCTCAGACCAAAGGTCCATCTAGCCCAATATCTGTCTTCCGACACTGGCCAATGCCAGGTGCCCCAGAGGGAATGAACAGAACAGGTAATCATCAAGTGATGCATTCCCTGTTGCTCATTCCCAGCTTCTGGAAAACAGAGGCTAGGGACACCATCCCTGTCCATCCTGGCTAACAGCCATCAATGGACCTATCCTCCATGAATTTATCTAGTTCTTTTTTGAACCCTGTTATAGTCTTGGCCTTCACAACATCCTCTGGCAAAGATTTCCATAGGTTGACTGTGCATTGTGTGAAGAAATACTTCCTTGTGTTGTTTTAAACCTGCTGCCTATTAATTTAATTTGGTGACCTCTAGTTCTTGTGTTATGAGAAGGAGTAAATAGCACTTCCTTATTTACTTTCTCTATACCAGCCATGATTTTATAGACCTCAATCATATCCCCCCTTAGTCGTCTCTTTTCCAAGCTGAAAAGTCCTAGTCTTATTAATCTCTTCTTATACGGAAGCGGTTCCATACCCCTAATCATTTTTGTTGCCCTTTTCGGAACCCTTTCCAATTCCAATATATCTTTTTTGAGATGGGGCGACCACATCTGCACACAGTATTCAAGATGTGGGCGTACCATGGATTTATATAGAGGCAATATGATATTTTCTGTCTTATTATCTATCCCTTTCTTAACAATTCCCAACATTCTGTTTGCTTTTTTGACTGCCACTGCACATTGAGTGGATGTTTTCAGAGAACTATCCACAAGGACTCCAAGATCTCTTTCTTGAGCGGTAACAGCTAATTTAGACCCCATCATTTTATATGTATAGTTGGGATTATGTTTTACAATGTGCATTACTTTGCATTTATCAACATTAAATTTCATCTGCCATTTTGTTGCCCAGTCACCCAGTTTTGAGAGATCCTTTTGTTGCTCTTCGCAGTCTGCTTGGGACTTAACTATCTTGAGTAGTTTTGTATTATCTGCAAATTTTGCCACCTCACTGTTTACCCCTTTTTCCAGATCAGTTATGAATATGTTGAATAGGACTGGTCCCAGTACAGACCCCTGGGGGGCACCACTATTTACCTCTCTCCATTCTGAAAACTGACCATTTATACCTACCCTTTGTTTCCTATCTTTTAACCAGTTACCAATCCATGAGAGGACTTTCCCTCTTAACCCATGACAGCTTACTTTGCTTAGTCCATTCCCTCTCCCTGCTCCCGGTCCTACATATGTAGTCTTCAGTAATTTCCTCCTGGAAAGAGAGAGGCCTTTTCGATGGCAGTCCCCGTAAAGTGTTGGTAGATGTTCCTGCCTCATGGAAGGGATGGGGGGCCTCAGGGCAGCTAGATTTCTACTGTCTGGGTTTATAGGGCACTGAAGTTCTCTTCCCTCTTGACCATGATCTAACTGCTGTCCTGGGCAAGTTCCTTGCCAGGGCCTTTTCTGGTCAGCCTCCAACAGGTAGTGGTGGGGGCTCCTGGTGGTGGAAGAAGTAGGGGTTGGGGTAGGAGAGAGATTGCGGCCTGGTGTCCCAGAGTCCAGGCCTTGAAGGTAAGGAATTCTGGAGTACTTGATCATGTCCATGTTATGCCGTAAGTTTAAGACATGACAAACCTTTGCTTTTGTTAACACTTAGCACCAGGGGTGAAAGTATGGCAGTACGGACTGGTACGGCGTCCTGATAAGAAGTGGCCGCCTGTACCGGCCCGTACCGCTGACTTTAAAGCGCTGCCGTGGCAGCGCTTTAAAGGACCTTGCTTAAAGCGCTGCTGCAGCAGCGCTTTGATGTCCCTGCCCCTTTTACCCCCCCGGGCCAACCGGGGGGGGGCGCAAAAGGAGCAGCTATCCCGGGGCCGGTGATTTAAAAAGTCCTGGGCCCTTTAAATCACCGCTGGAGCCCCAGGCGGCGCAGGTGGGCTGGCTTGGGGATGCTGAACTCCCAACCACGCCCCTTCTTCCCAAGGCCCCGCCCTTTCTGTGGGGGGGGGGAAGCTGCCCCCCCCCCGTACTGGTAAGAGAGAAATTTTACTTTCACTCCTGCTTAGCACTTAGTTTCAATGAAGGCCTGTTTACAATAAGTCTAAATTAGAAGGTGGTTGCTTCTGGGGAGGTAGATACAAGTGGGATTGTTGGCAAATATGGTTTACATTGGACCAAAAGCAACATTTTTAAATCTGGGTGCTGAAAGTTACTTGAGAAGAGTGGGAGGTATGATCCATTTCCTGTTGCCCATTCCCTGCTTCCGGCAGAAGAAGGTGCTGAAGTATAGACTGAGCTGCGTAATGTTAGCACATGTGGAAAACTTGGGCTCCAAAGCTAAAGTCTTCATTCAAATCAGAACTCCTGCTGAAGTTAATGGAAGTTTAACCTGGATGAAGACTTCAAGATTTGGCCCAATAACTTTAGGATGGAAGTTAGTCACTGAGATAATGCATGATGGGTGCCAATGTGAGAATCTGATGGGTAGAGAGAGAAACTGGGATATTTTGATTATTTTGTAAATAGAACCATTATGAGCCCTTTGTAGGTTTTTTTTCTACACACACATGTTTATTGTAGGAAATGTATGTCTGAGTACAGAGTGCTAGATAATTTGATTACAACAGACTCTGGTAAAACAGAAGACAGAGCACTATGGTGTGCAGCCTAATGGGATTAAAAACTGGGACTATTTACTACACATTTATATATGAGAGAGTAACATGTGGGGAGGCAAATGCAGCTGCAACCGTTGGTGATAAGCTCGCTGCCAAAAATTCATCAAGAATCTCACATGAAAGCTTCATATTATGAATCTACTGTGTACAACTGAGCAAGTTTCAGCCAGTGAGCCCAACCAGTCAATAATCCAGTAGTGTTACTTCCACAAAATGTTTGTCTTAATCTCAAGGGTGTGCATTATTCCACTAGTTTGCCTTATCTATTTTTTTCTGATGGAAATAATAGTGTATCCTCCAGGATGTCTGTAACCTCCTTGTCCTTCCTGGAATAAAATACAGAACAGTCTACACTGTATAGGAGTCTGAAGTCATATAATCAGCTGCAATATGCACTTGGACAGCTGCAATATGCACTTGGATGTAAAATATAGCTAGCTAAGCAATCACTGTTCAGTGTTCAAGCATATGAAGAGAGCCAAAAGAGCACAACATCCAGGCTTCCTTCTTTCCTCCACATATCCAGATGCCTCTCATCAAGCACTTCCTGTAAGTAGAATTCTCCAAGTTCCTAGACATTACTCTACACATAAGCATCAGACTATAATGCCCCCTATTGGGGAGCTATTTATTGTAACAAGCATCATTCAACATACACTACATGTAGAATGCACTGCACTGTGATGATACCTAATGATGCTATCTAATAGGAACTTCTCCCTGAGTCCTCAGATACCCCAGTGATGGAAACATTATTAGAACCTAGATGGACAGATAAATAGAATGTCCCCTTAGCACAGGAGGAGTTTGCTGTACTTAACAAAGGCTCAACCGGTGAAACCAGAGAGGACCAGGACAGTAGCTGAGTATGAACCAGAGCCTGTGGATAATGCTGGTTATGATCGATGGCTGACTGTTTTAAATGAATAAATACTACAGCTGTTGGAAACTTTCTGCAAACAAAGTTTTGTCCAGCATAAAATGGTCTCTTTCAAAAATGAAACTTTAAAGTTGTCACTCACCGAAAACTGCATTTTCTTATAGAAAACCAGACTTATGGTAAATGAAAAATGTCAAAACAATTTCATGGAAATTGGGTCCATGTAAACCCTGCAAAAAAGAAACCCCTTTGAAATGTTTTGTGAAATATTTTTCTATTTCTTCTTCTTCCAACCAGTGCTAATAAATACACATTGTACTGCTATTAAGGCAGACTTAGTGCAGGAGATTCCACGATAACACCACTATACACTAACCAAATGAGTCACTGGAGAGGCAAGATGGTTGTCGATAAGGAAAATGTATTTGATTGGTACAGTACTCCTCATATTTGCACTCCAGAGGTAGCTGCCTGACCGTTTACTGGATTCAACGCATTCATTGGGCCAAATTCAGACTGTTTGCTGTGAAATGATTACATGGATGCAACTTAAAGTGTAGCGCCCCAGATCAGTTTTACACCCAGTGTGGATTACTTCTGCAAGAGGTAGGAGTAAACTGTGAGAGAAACTGGGCAACCGTGTCAGGAAGAGGCCACATTAAAATGTGTCCATTATACCTCTTTGATCTGAAGCCCCACCCCAGGATGCCCCTTCTACATATCTGACAATGGAAAACGAATGGAATGTGATCTCTGCAGTGTTTGGGGGAGCCGGGAGAATGGATCAAAAGTAGTACAGTCTTTTGGGCTCACGCCTATATGTAGGTTAATAACTGATTTTTGCCAGTGATCATAAGGGTTTTATCTCAACCCTGGTCTTTCAGCGTCATCTGAACTTTTTCGAGCCCACCAGAACTGATCTGCCCATTGCTCTCTGGTGAGCTGGCACTCTAAAAATAAGATAAATAAATAGAATACACATTTTAAATGGCTGTGACCCCAACTACCTTTGGGATTGTCTCTCTTCCCAGGTGATACCATAGCATGTGACCAAAAAGGAGGCATTTGAGCTGAGCCCCATCGTCAATAAGGGGAGAGGTTTATAGTCAGGCCTCCTCAATTCACTTCTCCCTTGGATCCCAAGGAGATCCTGGTAACCACCAGGATCTGCAGTAAGACACATCTTTCCCCAGGACGAATGAACTGCGGGACTGGGGCAGTGGCGTGCAGTCTTAAGGGCAGCAGTGAAGGGAAACCCAAGTTCTATTCCCAGCTCTGCATTGGGCAAGTCCCTTCATCTCTCTGTGCCCCTATTTCCCTTTGTCTGTCTTGGCTATTTAGATGATAAGCTCTTCAGGGCCGGTGTTTGTTTACTATGTGTTTGTAAAGGGCCTCATGCAATGAGGCCTTGTGGAATCTTGGTTAGGATCCCTAGATGCTACTTTAATACAAATAAGATTATGTGTAAATATATTTTATACAGGCTCATAGAATCATAGAAGATTAGGGTTGGAAGAGACATCAGGAGGTCATCTAGTCCAACCTCCTGCTCAAAGCAGGACCAACCCCAACTAAATCATCCCAGCCAGGGCTTTGTTAAGCTGGGCTTAAAAACCTCTAAGGATGGAGATTCCACCACCTCCTTAGGTAACCCATTCCAGTGCTTCACCACCCTCCTAGTGAAATAGTTTTTCGTAATATCCAACCTAGACCTCCCCCACTAAAACTTGAGACCATTGGTCCTTATTCTGTCATCTGCCACCACTGAGAACAGCCTAGCTCCATCCTCTTTGGAATCCCCCTTCAGGTAGTTGAAGGCTGCTATTAAATCCTCCCTCACTCCTCTCTTCTGCAGACTAAACAAGCCCAGTTCCCTCAGCCTCTCCTCATAAATCATGTGCTCCAGCCCCCTGATCATTTTCATTGCCCTCCTCTGGACTCTTTCCAATTTGTTCACATCCTTTCTGTAGTGGGGGCCCAAAACTGGATGCAATACTCCAGATGTAGCCTCCCCAGTGACGAATAGAGGGGAATAATCACTTCCCTCAATCTGCTGGCAATGCTCCTACTAATGCAGCCCAATATGCTGTTAGCCTTCTTGGCATAAGGGGACACTGCTGACTCATATCCATCTTCTCATCCACTGTAATTCCCAGCTCCTTTTCTGCAGAACTGCTGCTTACTCAGTCAGTCCCCAGCCTGTAGCGGTGCATGGGATTCTTCCGTCCTAAGTGCAGGACGCTGCACTTGTCCTTGTTGAACCTCATCAGATTTATTTTGGCCCAATCCTCTAATTTGTCTAGGTCACTCTGGACCCTATCCCTATCCTCCAGCATATCTACCTCTCCCCCCAGTTTAGAGTCACTCGCGAACTTGCTGAGGGTGCAATCCATCCCATCATTCAGGTCATTAATGAAGATGTTGAACAAAACCGCCCCCAGGACAGACCCCTGGGGCACTCCGCATACCAGCTGCCAACTAGACATCAAGCCGTTGATCACTACCCATTGAGTCTGATGATCTAGCCAGCTTTCTATCCACCTTATAGTCCATTCATCCAATCCATACTTTTTTAACTTGCTGGCAAGAGTACTGTGGGAGACCATATCTAAATCTTTGCTAAAGTTAAGATATCACGTCCACCACTTTCCCCATATCCACAGAGCTAGTTATCTCATCATAGAAGGCAATCAGGTTGGTCAGGCATGACTTGCCCTTGGTGAATCTATGTTGACTGTTCCTGATCACCTTCCTCTCCTCCAAGTGCTTCAAAATGGATTCCTTGAGGTCCTGCTCCATGATTTTTCCAGGGACTGAGGCAAGGCTGACTGGTTTGTAGTTCCCTGGATTCTCCTTCTTCCCTTTTTTAAAGATGGGCTCTATATTTGCCTTTTTCCAATCATCCACCTCTCCTGATTGCCACGAGTTTTCAAAGATAATGGCCAATGGCTCTGCAATCACATCAGCCAACTCCCTCAGCACCCTCGGATGCATTAGATCTGGATCCATGGACTTGTGCATGTCCAGCTTTTCTAAATAGTCCTTAACCTGTTCTTTCACCACTGAAAATTATCCAGCTCTATTTTCCCTTCTTGCTTCTACCCTGCATTTGTATGGAGATGGAGGGGATGGCCTACTAGATAGGGCAGTGGTGGGCAAACTACGGCCGACGGGCCGGATCCAGCCCCTCAGGACTTTGGATCCAGCCTGCAGGATTGCCTCCCGTGGTGCTGTGGGCCCCGCGCCGCTCTCAGAAGCGGCTGGCACCACGTCCCTGCAGCCCCCGGGTGGGGGGGCAGAGGGCTCCGTGCGTTGCCCTTGCCTCTAGGCACCGCGGACCCCTCTGCCCCACCTCCCCCAGGGGTCACAGTGCTTCCTGGAGCGGCGCAGGGCCAGGGACAGGGCAGGCGAGCAGGGAGCCTGCCCTGGCCCCGGTGCGCACCGCTGCCACCCCGGAGCCGCTTTAGAGAAGTGGCGCCGGGCTGGAGCCCGAACCCCTCCTGCACCCCGCCCCCCAACTCTCTGCTCTAAGCCCCCTGCCTGCACCTCACACCCCTCCTACACCGCAACTCCCTGCCCTGAGCCCCCTCGTACACCCTGCACCCCTGTGCACCCCAACCCCCTGCCTGTACCTCGCAACCCTCCTGCACCCCAACCCCCTGCCCTGAGCCCCCTCGTACACCCTGCACCCCTGTGCACCCCAACCCCCTGCCCTCTGCACCTTGCTGCACCCTGCACCCGTGCACCCCAACCCTCTGCCCTGAGCCCCCTCCCACAGTCCGCACCCCTCCTGCACCCCAACCCCCTTCCCTGAGCCCCCTCATACACCCTGCACCCCTCCTCTGCCCCAATCCCTTGCCCTGAGCCCCCTCCCACACCCCGCACTCCCTCCTGTACCCCAAGCCCTTGCCCTGGCCCTGCATACAATTTCCCCACCCAGATGTGGCTCTTGGCCCAAAAAGTTTGTCCACCGCTGAGATAGGGTGACCAGGTGTCTGGTTTTGGACCGGAACACCCAGTCGAAAAGGAATCCTGACGGCTGTGCTGACCGGGCTGTTGAATGTCCGGTTTGTGACGCCGCAGCAGGGCTGGCAGGGTCCCTGCTAGCGCCGCGCGCAGCTCCCTGGTACAGAAGCAGCCAGCATGTCCGGCTCCTAGCCTTAGGGGCTGCCGGGGGGTGTGTGGGTCCGTGTGCTTCTCTGCCCCCCGCCCGCAGGCACAGCTCCCATTGGCTGGGGCAGGGCAGGGCAGGAACTAGCGCCACTCATGAGCGCTCAGCAGGCACGCGTTTCTCCTGCTGCTGCCCAGCCCTCTTCTCCTCACGCTCCTCCTGTGGCTGGGCTTGAGCTGCGGCGTGTGCCCTGCTGTGAACCACAGTCTGTCGCCCCATCGCTGGCACCCAGGAGTTGGAGGTATGTGTATCCCCATCTTCGAGTGCTGGGAATGGGGCTGCACTGCCATCGCCCTCATTGCATCCCTCCCCGTCCCAACCCCCCCACATCCCCATCCACCTGTCACTGCATCCCTCCCCGTCCCAACCCCCCCACATCCCCATCCACCTGTCACTGCATCCCTCCCCGTCCCAACCCCCCCAAATCCCCATCCACCATCGCTGCATCCTTCCCTGTCCCCATCCCCCTGTCACTGAATCCCTCCCCACCCCCCCGCCCCCATCCCCCTCACTGCATCCCTCCCCGTCCCACCCCTGCCCCATCCCCCCATCATTGCATCCCGCCCCATCCCATCCTGCCCCCCACACCTACCCATTCCAGCCCTCCACCTCCCAGAGCCACCACCCCCATGTCCCTCACCCCCACAGCTCTGCACCCCATTCACCTCCATACACTGCTGCACTCCCATTATGTCCCTATACACCCCTGTGCCCCACACGTCCTCATGCACCTGTAACTTTCTGCTTCCCCCTGCATCCCCATCCACCCCACATACCCCCCACACTCTCTCCTTCACTCCTCCCTCTCACCCGCACCCTGCTCTTGTCCTTGGCCTCTTTCCCTCCCTATCCTCTCTCCTCCACCCCCACCCATCTTTTCCCCTCCAGCCCACCCTCCTCCCTTCCTGGCTGGGTGATTTAGCCAGCCCCTGGAAAAGTGTATGAAAAAATGTCTCTGTGTAGGCAAGTGTGTCCATGCATGCATTGCGTGTGTGTAAGAGACTTTGTGTAGGGAGGTGCGTGTATTGCCGCATGTGTGTATACCTGTGAGAATAACATTTGCAGTCTAACTTTTATTGACTTTTATTCCTTTTGCTGGCTTGCGCACAAAAAACATGATGACATAAAATATGTGTGTATTCATTTAATAAGTTTTTAAAAGAGAAGGGAACTTTAAAAGAAATGTATTATTTCTTAAAAAGTGAATGTAATTGCAGAAGAGCCAATGTATCATACATTTCTCCCCACCTTTGTATAGCTACACTATCAACTCTTTGTTGCAGACTCCCTCTTTTATGTGTATGTCTAGCACCTACCACCCTGGAGCCCTGATCTTAGTTGGGGTCTGTAGGTACTAAACAACAATTGTAATAATAAATAGTGTGGCAGTATATGTGTTACTGCATGCTAGATGTGTACACATGAATACACGTGTATCTGCATGTAGGTGTGGGAGTCAGTTTCTGCAGATTTATTTTTATAGGTATCTGGACAGGTGTGCATTTCTGTGGTTGTGCTCTACGGATTTGTATTTGGGCTTTGGGAGTGGGCTTTTAATGGACCCATTGCAGCTGTGATAATGTGTGGTCCTAATTCCACAGTCAATGGCAAAGCCTTTGCTGACTTCAGTGGAGCTAGGATAAAATTACAATAACGTTAGTGAACAAAAAACATGGAGCTGTACATAAAATTACAACGTTAGTGAACAAAAAACATGGAGCTGGTTACAAAAAATGGGAAGAGGGGAGGGAAAATAATCATGAAAATCTTTGTGAAAAATTTTTTTTTTTAAAATTACTCTTTTTGACTATTTTGCTGCCAGCTCTAGAGTCCTGTAACAAATAAAACCTGAACTTAGCATAATCATAGAAGATTAGGGTTGGAAGAGACATCAGGAGGTCATCTAGTCCATTCCCCTGCTCAAAGCAGGACCAACACCATAATAATATATCTGTCAAAACAATACATATGCCTGTTTAGTACTTGCAGTGAAAATGAGCAACTGAGAGAGGGTGGGGGAGAGCAAGCGACAGAGGGAGGGGGGATGGAGTGAGCGGGGGGTGGGACATCAGGCAGGGGTGGGGCCTCAGGGAAGGGGCGGGACAGTGGGCAGGGCAAGGGTGTTCGGTTTTCTGGAATTAAAAAGTTGGCAACCCTACTACTAGGTCTATTTTGTTTCTAACATCTATGATTCTCTAGGGTCTTTGGATCCAAGGTGCTATGTAAAGAACTAAAATGTAACACACTATAATTCAGTCTCGTTTTACTTATGTCTTTAATGTTCTTTTCTGTTTTAATCTTTTAAGCATAGTGGATTTATGTTAAGAACTCTTCAATGCATATAACATGCTTATAAGCTAACTGAATGCCTCAAAAGTTCCAGGGAACATTTGCTTGAATTAAAAAAAAAATCTGAATTCACTTTGGCTGGAAGGTCAGCAATATACGAAGAGTAGGAATGAAATGGTGTTATGCCTCTGTCCCCAAACTTCAGATCTTGAGCATGCTTTCAGGGCAGACAGCGTGCATCCAACACACAGCCCAGAAAAGTGACACTGTTAGGAAAAGTCAGCAGACAGCACACAAAGCATTGGTGTGGACACCCTTGTTGGCAGACTGGTAAACAAATTAGTTCTGGATAAGTTGGTTCATCTACAGGCACATGAAACTATTGCTCTTCAACCCTCCTTCCTAATGCAGTAATACCCAAAGAACTACAGGACTGGAAATGTTTGGAGAAAGTATTAAGGGGGAATATGTGTTTGGGTGGGGAAGTCTGTAAGCACTTAGACAAAAAGAGTCGTGCAGTAAACAGTTTGAGTTTATAAGGATAAAACATGCCAGACAAACATGATTGGTTTTTTGGACTGAATTACGGAATTGGTGGAGGAAAGGAATGCTGTAGATGTGATGGGCCAGATCCCAGGCTGTGTCTCAGGAGCACTCAGCACAGTTCTAGAGCTTGTAGCTTTAAGACACTTTGGTGCTTCCCCGAGACGGGGGCTGCTGTACTTTATATTGGCTGGTTTCAGAGTTGTAGCCGTGTTAGGCTGTATTCGCAAAAAGAACAGGAGTACTTGTGGCACCTTAGAGACTAACACATTTATTTGAGCATAAGCTTTCGTGGGCTACAGCCCACTTCATCGGATGCATGCAGTGGAAAATACAGTAGGAAGATATATATATACATACAAGATACATATATATCTTCCTACTGTATTTTCCACTGCATGCATCCGAAGAAGTGGGCTGTAGCCCACGAAAGCTTATGCTCAAATAAAATTGTTAGTCTCTAAGGTGCCACAAGTACTCCTGTTCTTTTTATATTGGCTGTTAGCTGTGAGTGAAGGAGCCTTGACCATGCCCCCTTACCTTTGGCCCTGCAGCCAGTGTGTTTATGGGGGTGGTTTGGTGCAGATCTAGCAGAGAAGCTCCCCTATGCTTAGAGAATCCTTTACTGTCCAGCTAAGCTGGATTTTGGGCATCTTTGTGCCAGTACATCATTGGGCTAGATGCTCTAGCAGGCTATCTGGAGTGAAATCCTGGCCCCACTGCAGTCAATGGCAAAGCCTTTGCTGACTTCAGTGGAGCTAGGATTCCACCCCTACATTTTAGAGAAACATTTGATAGAATATGTATCAACACTTCTTGGAGCAATGCATCTAAATTGGCTTGCAAGTAGAAATCATTTCTTGCCAGTACACTGCACTCAGGGGAGGGACACAAAGGGGGGGGGGCACGTGACCTCCCCATGTGACCCCCCACATGACTCCTCCCCACCCTGCCCCCAGCCCAGGGCCCCTGCACTCTCCCTGTCCCCTCCCCATGATTCACATCCATCCCACGTTACCAGGGGGAGGAGGGAGGCTCTGTCCTCCTCTCGCTGCGCCGGAGACTTCTGCTGTACAGACCCCAGGCAGGAGGACTCAGGAGACGCAGCTGCGTGGAAGGGCTGGGGGCCGGGCTGGGGGTGGTACAGCAGCCGCAGCAAAGGAGCTGCCAACATGAGGCTGCCCGGCGGCCCACATTCTGCTAGTTTCCCCGCTGCGGTTCCGGAGTGCCCTTAGCTCTGTACAGACCCCAAGCAGGAGGACTCAGGAGATGCAGCTGTGTAGAAGGGCTGGAGGTGGGGCTGGGCTCCTCCTGTATCTGTCCATTACGCTGTAGCAGCTATAAATATCTTACTGGCACAGCGTACAATACCATACCACCATACTTGCACCACTGGGTACAGTTGTCTCTTGACTGAAAACTAGTTGAAGCACCATAAGCAAAGGGTAGGGCTGAGGGCCAATGCAGCCCCATTCCCAGTGGTGTGCCACAGAGATTGATGTTATTCCTGCCTTATTGAATTGGAGGAGGAAGGACTGCACTGATTCCTGCTCCATACTGGTCAGCAAGGTGTCCTACTACGGCGAGGAGCATGTGCTTACACGCCATGAGCATTGCAGTGGATATGTACCCCTGCAGTCGTCATGGCTCCAGTAGCTTCTGTCACTGTGGTACAGCTTTGCACTACCCCAGTGAGGGGCTGGACATGTTAGGCACAAGTGATGATGCTGATTTGGGAGAAGTTGTCACTACCACTGTGAATAGAGATCGAACTAATTTTGCTCCCTTTTTGTTATAAAGATGGGCAGGAAATTAACAGGATATGATGATGTTGTTTGAACACATGCAAGTGAATACAGAATGTACTTTCTCCTTTCAGCTCTGGGATCACCATTAGCAATGGCCTATGCCTGATGCTTCAAATTCCACCCTCTGAGGCAGTGGAGGTGATTTCATCCCAGGGGAGAGTCACCCACAAAGAAGGGCAGGTAGCATTTCTATTGCTGTTCTCTTTTACGAGGTTTGCCTGGGGAGAGCAGCTTTAAACTATGGTCAGGCCTCCATAAGAGCCCCCCTCTCCCAGAGAGAGCAGCCTGGGGAAGTCTTGAATCAAAGCATCCCCTAGCCACTTTTAGCACCCCAGTGCTCCACCAGCAACCCCCCCCCCCACAACTGGGGGCTCTGCTGGCCAGCTGTGGATCACTTGTTTGAGGAAGCTCATAAAGGCCTTGTGCTGATGTTACCCCCTCTGTATTACTCCACTATGCCAGCTGTCCGCTACCAGGGCTCATGTGCCCAGGGTTACACCAGCAGAGGCTACCTAACCCAAGGATAATCTAACCGTAAATATGTACTTCTTGGCTAAACAACAAATAAAGAAAATATATCCACAAGGATTTGATAGATGTAAAGTCCAGCAAGGAAGAGGAATTGTTTAGTGTGGTTGAAAGAGATATGGCTAAGCATGATTAAATAGAACAAAGAAAAATGCAAGATGAATATCAATAAAAATCTACAATGAGACCTCTTAGACTATAGGAGATATTCCCAGGGATGTCCTGTTGCTTGGGCTATTTTTAAACCAGATCCGATAAAGCATTGGATAAAATATTGTATGGAAGAGTGGAATGTTCTTATTTGCCAAAAATATTCTGTCATGCATGGCACGTACAGTCTCCCAGCTACACCCACATCCACATGGCTATATGCCCATATGGGTGCATCACATGCAAAGGAGGAGAAGGGTACTGTAGAAATAAGAATTTAAACACTTTCTTTCAACCTGATTTGTCCTCTTATTCTGGGACCATAGTATCTTATGTCCAATCAGGAAAGCAGATAATTGGCTTTCTGTGCTGTCAGTAGTGATTCTGATCTCTGGATCACCAGGTGAGGGGATAGCTTTTCATAGCATCCAGCACTGATTGTCTAGGACATGGGTATGTTTTCCTAGTATTTCAGCAGGCTGGGACTAGAGAGTTCTTAAATTCACCACTCACCTGAGGTTTTCAGATATTTTAAGTGATGGCTTGTCTAACGCCTTAGATGGACAAATACACACCTCCAGATTAGACCTTTGCCAAATGTACAGGATGATGTTTGATGTAACAAATGAACAAGGTATCCAGCTTCCCTCTTAGAGCACATGGGTGGAGCATTTGTAGCATACGAGAAATGGCATATCATAACTCCACCTACGCAGGAGTAGCTTTATCTTGGAGTTCTATAAATAGAAAGCGTAATCAGTCACCTGACAGATGTTTCAGCCAGAAAGCACAAGTTTACTCTGGCATGGACAGCACTAGCAAGTGACTTGATTGTTTTCATATCTTTTCTTTAAAAAGTCTCTTGCCTGTCAGAGGGAGAATTAAAGAGATAAATAATGTTCAGGGGATAGGAATGCTTCTTCCTGGAGCCCATAAATCGACAGCTAACTGAGACACAACGGCAAAGATGAACCAGGTAAGGCTTGTTGTTTGTGTCCTGGTTGTCAAGGAGACAAAAGCTTTGTTTGCCTGACATGGATAGTAGGAAAGAGTAAGAAATGTATACCCTGTTTTTAGAACCGTTTCCAAATTACAGGTTCTGTTCTGAAACAACATCATTTAATGATATTTTTTTTTTGGTAATAGGCATCTAACTAAATCCCACTTAACACAAGTGTTGGCACATTTCTTAAAGGTCAAAGCGGACTAAAGTCAGAAAGGAAAGAATGATTGCAGCATAATCCCATATGGCTTGCAAGGAAGGGTGCAATGATGCTGTCACAACTCTGGCAAAAAGTGTGAGGGACATAAGCCTTTTTAAACAAACAGGATTAAAACCTTAAGTAACCAGGATATGAAATGAATAGTCTCAAACTGTCTTCTCTCTGTAGAATAATTATTCTATCCTATATCATGCCCACCACCAAGGTATCTGAGCACCTACTCTTCCCTCTAGAGAAGTTCTTTCTTTCTTCCATTTACTAAGTCTTCTCTCTTCATTACCCTTCCTACTGAGGCCTGAACTGTTTGAAGTGGCCCAGGCACTGTACTCTGTTTGTCTACATACCTATAGTAAATGCCTTTGAGGCAGCACTTCAAACTGCAAGCTAGGGATGGGACAACTAGTCTGCATAAGACAACTCATCTTCCTGCCTGTGAATCTTCACCTAAAACTTGAACTGAACCTAAACTTTATCAAAGTTTAGAAAAGCCTTTGATTCACTTTCCCTCCTCCAGATGCCGCATATCTTTATATCCAGGTTCCAGCAAGGACTGGAAATGCAGCTACACTGCAAGAAGTGCTGATCCTGGGGTCTTTTAGTCTGACCAGAAGATAGAAGTACTCAAAATCTCTGATGCGAGCCTATTCCCTAAACCCTCTGTTTCACAAGAAGTTCAGAGACTATGAATTGGCTTCAGATAAGCATCCAGGTTTTGGAGGGATTATGTGATCTGAGCCTAAATACTGAACCTATTAAGGAGGCTCATCTGTATTTCATATCCAAACTAAGCATGTGTGAGTTCCTTTAAATAGCAGCTCACTTTAAAAATAAAGGCTACCAAGTCATCTGTCCTCCTGAGCTGGGGAATGAATAAAGGGGTCCAACATATGAAATTCATCATTTACTGGCAGATGAATTCCTCATGGAAGAAAGGGAAAGTCAGATGTCCAGTGCAGACAGCTTTATGGTCTTTAGAGTTCTATTGTGTG
Organism: Platysternon megacephalum; assembly: GCA_003942145.1. Classification (NCBI taxonomy): domain Eukaryota; kingdom Metazoa; phylum Chordata; order Testudines; family Platysternidae; genus Platysternon; species Platysternon megacephalum. Next base: position 35,988,973 of record QXTE01000002.1, on the reverse strand, counting down.
CTGTATTGTCCTTAATGCTGTGGAACTCTGTCAGCAGTATTGACAACAGCCTGACGGACACATTCATGCCACTCATGATGTCATCTCACAGGCATTTGTGTCAGTTCTTTCTGTGTATCCACTCCTGTACAAATAGCAGTTCACACAAGCGTAGCGGTAAAAGCTGTTTTCCATGAAGTTATGTCCCCTAAAAAAGGCAATATACAGTGAAAGGAACAATCTGGCAGTGGCAAAGGGATAGGCTGCATGACCCAAAAGATCTCTGTATTGTACTTACCTGCCCCCCCCTTACCATAGTATCTGAGCACCTCACAATCAGTACACCTCTACCTCGATATAACGCTGTCCTCGGGAGCCAAAAAATCTTACCGCGTTATAGGTGAAACCACGTTATATCAAACTTGCTTTGATCTGCCAGAGTGCGCAGCCCCTCCCCCCCCCAGAGCACTGCTTTACCGCATTATATCAGAATTTGTGTTATATTGGGTCGCGTTATATCGAGGTAGAGGTGTAATATATTTCTCTTCACTACATTCCTGTGAGGAAGTACTATTACCACTGTTTGCACAAAATGAGTTAGGTATTGAATTGAACAGAGATCAGCCTCTTCTCCCTCTCAGGTGGAGGAGGGACTTGAACCCACGGTCTCCCACATGAATACCCTAACCACTAGGCTAGGAGTCATGAGAAAGGTTGTCCTCCCTCAGCTGTTTTGTGTGAATGCACCTGCAGAGCCTGAGCTGCTAGATGGTCTCTGAAAGCATGGCGACAGGGTAGGGTCTGTGACTTAGGCAGCTGAATGCTTGTTTGTGAATCACTCTGGGGCTTCGGTGCGGAGATACGCATGTGGACACCCACAGGGAGGCAGCAGTGCATGTGCTCAGAAGCGGAAACATAGGTGCTTAGGGAATTTTATTGCCAAAAAACTCTCCAAAATCTTAGGTGCCTGCAGGGTTTCAGCAGGAGTTTTATGCATTGCAGCAGTTCTGAAACTGGGACTTAGGCACCTAAATCCTTTGTGCATTCAGGCGTAAGTGACTTGCCCATCACATAGGGAATCTATAGCAGAGCAGGGAACTGAACCCAAGTCTGAAGCTAGTGCCCAGACCACTGGATCATCCTTTATCTCTGTGCCTATACTATTATTATGTGTTATGTATATAGACTATAGTTGTGGATGGTGCAAATAAAAGTCATGGTCCCTGCCCTGAGCATCTTACAGTTTAAGATATATAAATCACAGCAGAGCACAAGAAGGGAACATTGGGCAAAATGTTGGGAACAGGCGGGAGACGTATACAGCTTAAGGCTGTGAGGTAACTAATCTTCACATTGTACATTGTGTTATGGATTTTTGTGGTTTTAAATTGTAGCTTTGGCAAATGGGGCAAATTACAAAACTACATGCACCTCCATACAAGAGAAACATCAGTAAAGGGGAGGAAATTCAGAGATGAGCAATAAAAAAGAGCAATCTTCTTGGAAACTTTCTTAAGATGGCAATTTAGAGTTCAGACTGTCAGCCTGATGGGTCAGCGCTGAAGTCTAACAAAAATAAACTTGTTAAATGTTTTTCCTTTCAAAAACATGCATTTCGAAGTACTATTTTCCCCATGTAGATGACTTGTGTGGACAGCGACTTTCACTTGGGGTAAATCTGCATGGTTTGCAATAGTCTAGAGTGAAGGGAAGGTCTGATGAGTGGATATATTCCAAGGGTGCCCATCCTGTCCAAATGAGTGCTGTATTGTTAGCTCAGTAGGGCCCTAATCCTGCAATTAGAACCACGTGCGCAGACTTCTGCATGGAATCCTGTTGGCTTCACTGGGGCTCTGACCAGGCACCGGAGTTCACCAATATGGTTGGCTTTGCAGTATCAGAGCCTAGAAGCTCAAGGGGCCGCACCTAATTTGCATTAAATGGAACAGATTGCAGCTGCATTTGCTTTTAATATAGTGATTTGATCCATAAAATACAGCCAGCCAGGATATGGAGCACGGGCAAGATGTTTCATGCCACCTTTACACCCTACAACGTCTGGCACTGGCCAGGAGCCTCCCCGGCACCCAACACAACTAGGAGGAGCTCCAGAAGTTTCTCTGAATTATCCCGCCTTTGGCACAGTCTGCACCTCAGGACAGTTACAGCACATAATATTCTGGCCCCACCCTCTCCCAGCACCCAAACATACATTAACTCCTCACTTAAAGTCGTCCCGGTTAACGTTGTTACGTTGCTGATCAATTAGAGAACGTGCTCGTTTAAAGTTGCACAATGCTCCCTTATAACATCGTTTGGCAGCCGCCTGCTTTGTCCACTGCTTGCAGGAAGAGCAGCCTGTTGTAGCTAGCTGGTGGGGGCTTGGAACCAGGGTGGACCGGCAGCCTCCCCCATCAGCTCCCCATTCCCCTAAGTTCCCTGTGCGGCAGCAACCGCCCAGCAGGCTAGCAATTGCTGGCAGTTCAGCTGTCCCTCCCCCCACTGCCATGTGCTGCTCCTGCCCTCTGCCTTAGAGCTGCTCCCTGGAGCCTCCTGCTTGCTGCGCAGGGGGGGGGTAGGGGTAATGTCAGGGTGTCCCTCTCTCCCCTGCTCCTGCACCCCGCTTACCCAATCTTCCATAGAGCAGGGGGGACACACAACAGGGCTCAGGACGGAGGGAGCTTCCTGGCAGCAGCTGCCGTCTCAGCTTGCTGATCTACTTAAAAGGGCAGTGTACTTAGAGTGGGGTCAGCGTACTTAAAGGAGCAATGCGCATCTCTCTCTCACACACACGGAGTGTGTCTCTGTCTCATCTGCCATGCTGTCTCCCCTCCCTCCATTCGTGCTGCCTTGTAGAGTGTGAGGCTACATTAACAACGAGTTAACCCTTGAGGGTTCAGCCGAGTGCTAGTTCATCATTTAGCAGTAAGGCATTCCCTGGGAAATATCCCACCCTCTGACTTCACCACCTCAACCAAAATTGTTTGTTTAAAACTTATACTGTGTGTGTATATATAATATAGTCTTTTGTCTGGTGAAAAAATTTCTCTGGAACCTAACCCCCACATTTACATTAATTCTTATGGGGAAATTGGATTAGCTTAACATCGTTTAACTTAAAGTCGCATTTTTCAGGAACATAACTACAACGTTAAGCAAGGAGTTAATGTACCTCTACATTGTTGTGCAGGGCTTATCGAGTCAACCCTGAGCAGCGGCACAGGAGCCGGCGAACAGGGCTGCTAACAGGGGAGTTTGAGTGGGAGTTTACAGGGGGAGTTGGAAGGGGCAGGGGCGCGGTGCTCTGTGTGTTGTGTTCCCCAGGTGAGAATGCTGATAGAGGCAGAGGCAACAGCAGCCATGAGCCAAGCAGCAGAGGATTCAATGCAGATGATTGCATGTGGGAGCTGCGGTATGTACATGGTCCTTGCGGGGGTGCCTAAACAGAGGTATGTTTGCATGAAGTGCCGCCTAATAGCGCTGATGGAGGAAAAGATCCGAGGTTTGGAGATGCAGGTAGAAACCCTGATAGAGCATAGAAGGGGGTTCGAGCAGCTGATAGAGCAAAGGCTAGATGTGGCTGAAGGGGAATGCTCAGGCGTACAGGTGGGAGCAGGGGCAAAGGCCTGTGAGGGAAGAATGCTGGGGGAGGGACCATGGTCAGTGGAAGCATGTGACCGTGAGAAGCAGACAGGGAAAAAGGAGGACTAGTGATGGGGAAATAGAGCTACGTAACAGGTTTGCAGGTCTGGAGAATGAGTAGGGGGTACAGCAGGTGCTAGCTGATGGTGGGAGGGCGAGGAAAAAGAGAAGAGCATGTAGTCCGATACTAAGAGGGGAGGAGTCGATGGAGACGGCACCGACCTTGGGCCTGGGGAGGATACAGAGTGGCTTAAGGGGGACTGTAAGGGATGATAGGAATGGGAGGAGCGNGTTTGTTTAAAACTTATACTGTGTGTGTATATATAATATAGTCTTTTGTCTGGTGAAAAAAATTTCTCTGGAACCTAACCCCCACATTTACATTAATTCTTATGGGGAAATTGGATTAGCTTAACATCGTTTCGCTTAAAGTCGCATTTTTCAGGAACATAACTATAATGTTAAGCAAGGAGTTAATGTACCTCTACATTGTTGTGCAGGGCTTATTGAGTCAACCCCAGGCCTGTGGGAAAGTCCCCTTTGCACAAGAATTCCCCTTGGGAGTTCACTGTGCTTTTTGCACTGCAGTGGCATAAAGGGGCCATAGTGGGACAGAACTGAGCCCTACAGAGGACTGAACAGGCAATCTACATCTTGATACTAGTGGCCATAGCTCCATATCAGAGATTAATATTGCACTAACTTTGATCCATTGGCTGTTTTTTCAACACATTTTGAAGAACTGTTTTAAACTTAAGGTCAGTAGAACTTGGGGTTTTTCATACCTTGCTACATAATTTCAAGGACTCACCAAGAGCAGAACTATCAAACATCCAGGATACAACCCACAGGGTTTAAGATGCATTCTGATATTTTGAGTCCTAAGTGAAAATTATTCATTGTAGGGTTGGGGAAGGAATTTATCCTTTTTGTTTATTTTCTTTGGGCCTGATTGCAGTTGTTACAGCTTGGTTGGAAATTACTCGCATGGCAAAGGAGATAAGAAACCCGGAAGAATCAGTGAGCAAAAATAAAGCCCAGGAAGCCCAGCCTCAACATTCAAGGAATACTGCTCTGCAGAAACTGTAGTCATATGCAGGCCCTTCAAGCTTGCCTAACTACCAGGAAGAACTAATATTATTCTGTTGTAAATGTACCTATTTGGGTTAGCATGAGATTTTTAGGCAACAAGTGAGAGGTCTGCAAACCTTTCAGTGACCTATAAACCTGCAATTAGACCAGGTTCCTCCCAATTTTTATTCTATAACAAGTACAAATTTTTTCCTAAGAATTGATAGTAGAGTGTGCTTCAATCTATCAGGCAAAGGCATAACAAGATCCCATGGCTAGAAGCTGAAGCTAGCTAAATTCAAGCTAGAAATAAGGAGTAAGTAAAATATTTAACTGTGAGGATAATTAATCATTGGCACAACTCCCCAAGGGATGTGGTAGATTCTCCCCCACTTCAAGTTTTTACATCAAAATTTGATGTCTATCTAAAAATTACACTCTAGCTCAAACACAAGATTTGGGCTTGATGCAGGAATTACTAGATGGAATTCTCTGGTCTGTGCTATGCAAGCGGTCTGGCTAGATGACCATAATGGTCCCTTCTAGCCTTAAAATCTATTAATACCGATGGAAAGTGAATTTCAGGCCCATAGCTGAGACAACTTTTATTTAAAAAAAACAACCTTATTTCCTCTTACATTGTCTGTACAGCAATGTCAGCCTAAGGTCAGTGGGACATGAGTCAGCTGACACATGTCAGGGAACCTTAGGCTTGAGCATCTACACTGCATTTTAACCCTAAATTGAGGATTTTCTGACCTGTGCTGGTGTAATGCAGACAGACCCCGCCCCCGGTTGTCGACAGGCAGGATTGAACCGGGGACCTCAGGAGCTTAGTGCATGAGCCTCTACAGCATGAGCTAAAAGCCAACTGGCTGTTAGCTAAGGCTGTAGAGCAAACTCATTTAACTCTCTCTAAGTGGTCTCAGTGCCACTAGATGGGACAGAACACCACACCCAGGAGGTGTGTGGGTCACGTACTTCCCCTAGCTGAGGAAGCACGTCTCAAGCTTCAGAGACTTCCCAGTTGAAATCCCAGATGAGCCCCCACTTGTAACACTGACAGACCCCGGTTGTCAGGAGGCAAGATTGAACCTGGACCTCTGGAGCTTAACGCATGAGCCGCTACAGCATGAGCTAAAAGCTAACTGGCTCTTAACTAAGGCTATAGAGCAGACTCATTTTTTTTCTCTCTCTCTAAGTGGTCTCGGTGCCATTAGATGGGACAGAACACCACACCCAGGAGCTGTGTGGGTTACACCGGAACCTAGGGCTCTGGCGTCCACACTGCAGTGCATAGACCTAAGTCAAAGTAGCCCTATGCCAGAGTGCTTAATACTTAGTACCCCCCTCCCAGTGTTGACACGCTAGCCGTAGGAGCATGGTGCACTGTGGGAAAACTCCACTGCCCACATTGTTTCCTAACTGTGACAGTGCTATCGATGGGATGCTGGTGCCGATAAGAAGCACACGAGTACATAAACAGCATGGTATGCTCCCTTGGTGGCTGTCCCAGTAGAATGACTGCAGTTTGAAAAGGCTTTATACTGAACTATCACCTAATCTGAGAACTGGGCTCTCCATCTCGAGGCTGAGTCACATTGGCAGGAACATGCCCATGTGCACCTGTTCTGAGGATAATGAGGACATCAGTCTCCAAGGCTGTCAAACTATTAAAATGAAACTTTGCAATTCTTAATGTTTAAAATAGGATGTTCAATGAAGGTGTTTGTGTTTGGTTGGTAAAATGTAGGTTTCATAGGAAAAACACATACACACCCCAGCCTGGCTGCAGAGCAGTGAAGTGCATCCCCAGGGCAAAGTACCCCCACCGCACTCCAGGAGGCAGGGCTAAGGAATCCTTGAGGGGCTGTGGGGAAGTGTTGGGGGTCCCACTCATTGCCCTGATGGTGTACACTGCCCTGGTGCCCCTGCACATGCAGCATCAGTGAGGGTGGGGGGAGGCCCAAGAACAGAGCAAAGGACCAAATGGCTGCCCTACAGGGAGGGGGAGTGATTGGGGTGTTGGGGGTCATCCCTCCCCCAGCTGTGCTGAGCCAGGAGCTCGGCTGCTCCCACTCCCTGCAGGACAGCTGATTAGAAAGTTGGCAACCCTAGACTAATCGCACTAAACCGAACACCCTTGCCCCGCCCCTGCACCCTGCCACTTCTCTGAGGCCCCACTCCCGCTCACTCCATTTCCCCCTCCTTCTTTTGCTCGCTCTCCCACACCCTCACTCACTGTCACCAGGCTGGGGCAGGGGTGCAGGAGTGGGGGAGGGCTCCAGCTGGGGGTGCAGACTCCAGGGTAGGGCCAGAAATGAGGGATTCAGGGTGCAGGAGGGGGCTCTGGGCTGGAGCAGGGGGTTGGGATGTGGGAGGGGGTGAGGGCTCCAGCTGGGGGTGCAGGCTCTGGGGTGGGGCCAGGGATGAGGGGCTTGGGGTGCAGGAGGGTGCTCAGGGCTGGGGCAGGAGGTTGGGGTGCGGGCTCCGGCTGTGCAGCGCTTACCTCAGGCAGCTCCCGGAAGCAGCAACATGTCCGGCTCCTAGGTGGAGGAGTCAGGGGGCTCTGTGCGCATCCCACGCCTGCAAGCGCCACCCCCGCCAACAGGAGCTGCGGAGCTGGCGCTCGGGTGGGGGAAGCACATGGAGCCCCCATGGCCACCCCTGTGCCTAGGAGCCAGACATGCTGTCTGCTTCCGGGAGCCGCACGGAGCCAGGTAGGGAGCCTGCCAGCCCCGCTGCACTGCCAACCGGACTTTCAGCAGCCCAGTCAGCAGTGCTGACAAGAGCCACCAGGGTCCCTTTTCAACCGGGCGTTCCGGTCAAAAACCGGATGCCTGGCAACCCTAGCTTAGTCCCTGCTGCTCTCTGCCCCCCACCAGGGCTGCGTGTGCAGGGGCGCCTAGGCAGCATGCACCAAAAACTGGCTTGTGACCAGGAAGCCGCTCTCTTTGCCAAAATTTCTTCTGATTGATCTCCATTGAAACCCCTGCAGGCTGTCTGATTGTGCGCTTGCAGATCTGTGTTCAGCAGACCCTGGGTCATTGCTGATCTGAGCTGCTGCTATTTGCACAGGGAGCTGTGGCTTCCTTTTGCAATAGACTGCACCACAGATTGTCAGCATAGAGAGGACTAAGGAAGTTGCCCCAGGGGACTCTGGGATACATCCAGAGGACTTCTGGGACCTGAGTCAAACTAGGGCCACATGCACACGGGAAAGCAATAGGGCTAAGACCCTACAGCCTTGCAGGGTCCTGGGACTCTAAGTTAACAATTGGTGTGTGGGCACAAGGAGGATTAGGCTTGAGCCCAGGTTCAAACCTGGGTTACATTGCTGTGTAGACCTACCCTTGGTGTGAATTTGCACCTCCTTATTGAAGTAATGGAGTTACACCAGCAGAGGGTCTGGCCCTTTGAGTGAGCAATCTCTTTAAAGAGCATTCTGCTATGTGGTGCACTTTTGCTTTTGTCTCCAAGAGTCAACCTTGACAGCAGAGTGGCATTTTCGATTGCACACAGCACTTTTTTTTTTTTTTTTTAAATAATGCCTGTCTTTTACTGGTAACCCTTCTGCCTTGAAATTGTGCTCTTTTCAGGACAATACAATGCTACTGAATTTTATAAGGTATCATTTCTACAAACATCTCACAAGACACCCAACACACCTTACATCAACCACATGCCAATAGGCCTATATTTTTGTCACTGCTGCCTGTCTCCAGGTTTCCTTTCACTGCTCACTTTTTGTTCTCTCTGTCTTTCCCATCCACTTTTCTCTCAAATGGTTATTCAATAACACCCATGAGAGTGTCTGGATTCTGCCACTCTTTGCATTCATCAAGAGATGTGAGTTTGCTTCTATTCCATCTGTGCCTCCTCTTACTGCTAATGCTTTTTCTTTCTGCATGGACTTGTAAGCTTACCCATCACAACAGTACTGTAGCATCACAGTGCAGTGGCCATGGCTTCTCAACAGCCTTGGTTTACATATGTTGAACTAGAGAACAGTTGAGAGGCATGGCTTGCACTATTGAAAGCTAAGGGAACTTTAAGTAAATTCCTTGCCCAATATAGGAGTGTAGTAGGGTAGCTGCTTACCAAGCATCATCTCATGGTCAGGGTCACTTTACAGACACCCTGCCCTGTTAGCCCCCTTTTGCAGACTCCTTAAGAACACCACAAAGTCTCTCTTGTGGCTAATAGCTCACCCACCCACCCAGGGCTGGTTTAATGACAGAAAAGCTACAAACAATTGTCAGGGTCCCATAATAAAGTCAATAACTAAAACACAAAAGTTCATACTCAGCCCTGATTCTTCTGCCACACACACATTGGTCCCCATCTGCTCCACCCAAAGCCACCAGCCCTAGTTTCCTTTATGTCAATCACACCCTGAAGCGCTTTATAAGGAAGCCCCTGAGCCAAGCCAGGTGTGCCTCTTTTGTAAACAGGGTTGGCAACTCTCCAGCAGAAGCCACCCTGTCACAGAGAGTATATGATATCCTTGCTCAGTTCTAGCCTCCACTCATTCTTCTTACTTTTCAAAAATGATTTGTAAAAAGAAGAAAATCAACCTGTTTTTTTATACGTCCACATTGATTTAGAACCCTAAACCAACATGCATACCGAATACCTCAACAGTTTCTTGTAAGGCCTTTAAGATTGTGGATTCAGACACCAAATGTCACACATTTGGGGTGGAACCCATTGATTGAACATCAAGGATGACATTCAGATTTCGCAGCAGGAACCCTGCAAGAGTTTGTTTAGTTATTGGGAAAGTCTGTCCTATAAAAAGGCTTCAAGAAGCTAAGGCATATTACAAAGTCTGCTGCACTCATCTTAGACCTGATGTAGCTTGTGAAACATCACTTTGCATGATAACCTGTTCTGCCAATAGACCTGAAAGTGTTCCAGCCACTGGACTCTGCCTGTGTATGGAGGGGGATGGAAATGATAGAAAATCCATCAGCCGTCCCAGCTTTCTTCTGTAGCAATGGGGGACTATGGGAGTGCAGAGAGAGCCCCACCAAACCAAAGAATCGGGGGGGCGGGGGTGGAGAAAACCCACCAACAGAAAAACTCCTTTACTGCCAAGGAAAGACATTTCGTACCTGAGTCATTTTTCCTCAATTACATGCTGTCTTGGATTGGAGCAGTGGCCATTTATCCCTTTTATGGCTTTTTATCATCCACAATCAAACAGAAACCTCCCCTGTCCACAGGACTTTGAGGTTTTAAGGGATGGTTACCAGACTAGATTACAGCAATGCCATACTCTTCATGGGCCTCTCGGTTCTGCTCAACCCAGACTTGTATGCTGCAGCTGGTATGTGTGGGTATGACACGCTAGCATTCTCTTTGACCTGCTCTTCCCCTCGCCCTCAGTGCTCCACACTGCTCCACTCCAGATCTGAGTGGAATAACTGAGATTAACCAGCTGTGAAGCATGTCAGCCCTTCCTAGCTGGTTAATTACACTCCCTTGACTTCTCAATATGTTGTTTTCCAGTCCCACTCCTCCAGCTCAATCAGCAGCTTGATGCAGCAGGGGAGATGCTGTGTGGGGGTTAGGGAGTGTAATTAACAAACTAGAGAGCATTGGTCACATTCCTTTAGCTATTCTGTTATAGAGCCCCCCCCACACACACACTTACTTGGCTGTAATGCGAAAGGGCTGCCCTCATCTCCACATACTCTGATTTATTAGGGGACAGGCAGAGTGGGGAACTGACCCCAGAGCCCTGGTTGGTGAGAGGACTGGGATGAAATCCCACCCCGACTTCCTCCTGCCAGCCCACCTCTTACTGGGGGAGAGGAATTCCATTCACAGCCAGAGCCCAGCCCCGCCCAGCCCCGGACAGGGAACTGGGTGACATGGGGGTGGAGCTGGAGCTGGAGAGAAGAGCCACACAAAGGAGGTGAGAACATGTGGTGTTGCTACTGGCAGCAGGAGAAGGAGGCCTAACCACAGCCTGTGTCTAAGGTTAGGGGAGCAGCTTAGAGTAGGCTGGGGCATGCTTACAGCTAGGCTGGGAGACTGATCCAGATCCAGAGAGGAGGTCTGACCAGCACTGTGACTATGGGGAAGGACACCCAACAACACAACAGGGACCAGAAGTTACCCCTCTTCACACTGTCCAAGCAATGGCAAGGGGCTGAGGGTACCCTGTTTTGGCACTAAGAGACTGGGGCATCTGGGATGGGGCAATTCAGACTCTTACTTGGGTTAGTGAGGGTTAACCTATATGTCTAGGTGTTGGAGACTCAGTATATTGTACTATTGCTTGGGGGTGTGTGTATGTGTGAGTCCCTATAGGGCCCCCATCAGTCCCTTTTACTTGTCAAGTTTTGTTGCTGCCCAGAAAAGTGTTGGCTCATAGCTGAGTGCAGCATTTTTTCTGAGGTTAATTCTTGCTTCCCGAAAAATTTTGGAAGGCAACCAAAGGGTCTGGCCCTGGTGGGAGGCAAGCCACGTTCTCTTGAGTATGTGGCCTGGGGTTTGGGATCCAGCTAACAAACCTGGGATACCTCCACCGCACTGTTCAGCTCAGGACCGGAGCAGTGCGTGGCTGGGCAGAGCAGCAACAGGGGAGACTGGGAAAGAAATTGCCTAGGGTTGAGGGAGTAGGAAAAGGAAGTACCTGCATGCTGAAGAAGCAGGAAGCAGGCCAGCGAACAGAAGAGGCAAATGTTAGAGAGAGAGAAGATTCTGAGGAAAAGGCAGTTAAGAAAAGAGGCAGCAAAGGGCAGGAGAATAAAAACATGACAGAAAAGAAGGAAGAAGACAAAATACAGAGATAAGCAAAGTGATAAAATGAAGGATGTCTCTGGTAGACATCCTGGGGAAAGAGCAGCTTGCATGGAGGCAGTGGGGAGTCTGGTATCACAGTATGTGAGTGTGTAGGCCACTGCAGTGATGTAAGCACATGCTTAACTTTACACAATGTAAATAACCCCATTGAAACCAAGCCACTTTGAAGTTGATGGGGCTACTCAGTGTTTAAAATGAAGACTGTGCATGAATCTTTGCAGGATTGGGTGTATAGTCGTAATATAGGGGGAACTAGTCACATACCGACAAAGCAGAGTGTTTAATTGGTTTTTAAAAGGGGAATCCAGTATTTTATACATATAAAGCAAACTAACATTGGCTGGAAGAAGTAGCTATTGTATCAATTTTAAAATAATGATCTGAATTAAACTTGTGAATGACAGTATTACTGAAAAAATGGATCAAACAATTAGAAATGTTTCAAAATATGTAAAAATTCTTGACACGTTATTTCTGAATTGGAATTTAGGGCTGTGCATACACGTTTTGCAGGAACCCAAATAAACCAGGATATAGTACGTTGATATTCAGGTAAACCTGAATAAACTCAAGTATCTTAGTGTTTGTATGTTTTTCACCAACTTTTGTGAGATTTTGTTTTGTTTTTTGTTCATGGTATTTCCACCATCCAGGAACATGCTGAAGAGGCAAAATTTTGTCATTTTGGTCTCATAAATGGCCAAACAGGCACTAATAGTGTCCTAGAAAAAGGTAAATGGAATTGCAAATACTCAAACACAATCTGAATAAAAGCTGTAATGCCCGTTTGCACCCCAATATAATCTTGGATGACCTGCCGTTAAGTAAGAAAAAGGGGTGGTCCTAACAATGTGGGAGTGGTAAGTAGGGAATGCCAGCATGCTCGGTGTGATGAGTGAGGAATGCTGGGATTGTGGTTTGAGATTACTATACATTCCCCCTGCTCCCACACCACCACCAATTTGACCCCCGCTTTTCAAATGCCAGGAGAGAGAGAGAGAGAGAGTGTGTGTGTGTTGTCAAGTACGATTAACTCCTCTGCCAGAGAGCTTTCGGATTTGTTATAGAACATTAATGGTGCCTTACAGAGAATATAATGGGTTAACTCCTGGTTATCGCATGGATTTAGACTCCTACCAGTATTCCATACTCTTATAACATTAATTCCAAACTGTTAATGGAACTCTTTGCCAATGAATGTTTTGTTTGGAAGTAATTTGAAAGCTTATTTTAAAAATGACTTTCTTTTCTTTAAACTGGACTTGACTTGTTGGCACTGGTACAGTATGAAAGTTGTTTGTATAAAGCATTGGGGAGCATGTATAAAGGTTACTAGAGAAATACTGCATGCATTACATTGTGTTATTTTATTGTGTAACTAAAAGGTTTCCTGTTCTGCAACAGAATTACGATTTGTTATTTTTCCAGCACATGCATTAGTCCTGTATTCAACACCTATACAACGTACAACCCAAATCAAATTTTCAAGCTGACCTGAGCAAAGCCATTTAGCTCTGGCCAGATCATGTTTCTGTGACTTAATAGCATTGTATATAATAAAGTGTTCCAAGAAAATGAAGCTATAAATCTCTGTTTATTTCTTGGATTTACTCTTATACCCATCATTACACTATAGAATCATTGTGTTACTTTCTACAAAATAATGGGTTAAATACAAGGATGGAGTCTAACACTACCCTGAGCAGATGTACAGCCCACGAAAATCTGCCCAAATCTGGCCAAGCTATGAGCCTTTGGAAAAATCTTAGTTTGCCCATGCTTGGTCTGTACCAAGCATGGGCAAACTAAGATTTTTTTCCAAAGGCTCATAAGGTGGTCAAATTCAGGCAGACTTTCTTAGAATTTAGCAGCTAAAATCTCTGAAGTTTCTGAGACCACTCAAGCCTCTTCCAGCTCCTAGAACTGACCAAACTTGTGTATGTGCCATGCCCAGAATGTGCCTGGGTATGCTTCATTTCAGGGCTCTAGGGGCTCAGAAGGACTTTACCGATAACGATAATTCTGGATGCTCCCAGACACAGGGACAGCAAGCAGGGAGTAATGCTGACAGATCCTAATTGTCAGTGGGGGGGATTGAACTGGGGACCTCTGGAGCTTAATGCATGAGCCTCTACCGGATGAGCTAAAAGCCAACTGGCCGTTAGCTAAACCTGTAGCAGACTCATTAATTGCTCTCTAAGTCTCGGTGCCACTAGATGGGACAGAACACCACAGCCTGGAGGTGTGTGGGTTATACTGGCACTCAGGCAGCGTGGAGGAGAAAGCTGTCTGACTAGAATGCAGAGGGAGCAAGAGTGGAGCTGTGGAGAAGAGAAAGGAGTGGGTTGGGACAAGGAGACCGGTGAGACTGCGACTGGAAGAGAAGAGAGAAACTGTGATTGGGTGCTGTGGTAGAGGAGACTGAGATTGGCTGGGCAAGGAGGCTGGGGCTGGGACTGGGTTGGAAAGGAAATTGGAACTGCTTGCTCAAGGAGACTGTGACTAGGTGCTGGAGTGCTGGGAGATACTGAAGTCAAATGCGGGTAGGGGACTGGGATCTAGTTGGCAGTGGGGAGGCTGAGTTCAGAGAACTAGCTGAGGGGAAAGTGGGACTGGAAACCAGTGTGGGGGGAAGAGAAGACAGATCTGACATGGAGTCAGAGTCTAGGGGGAGAACTGAGACTGGTTGGGGAAAAGCCTGGGACAAGGAGCGAAGGAGTGGGCAGGGAGGTTAGCACACTGAGATTGTCTGAGAAGCCCATGGTACTGGAAGGAAACTGGTACTGGGAGCCAGTGCGGGAAGAAGAGAGAGACTGGACAAGGAGCTGGGAAGAGCAGAACTGGGAATGGCTGGGCAAAGACACTGGAGCTGGGTGAGAAGCCTGGGGAGTGGAGAGTGAGTCTGGATCAGGGCCGGCGCAACCCATTAGGCGACCTAGGTGGTCGCCTAGGGCGTGAACATTTGAGGGGTGCCGGCGCCCCGGCCGGCTGTGGAAATTTGGGGGCGGGACCTTCCGCCGCCTAGGGCGCCGGAAATGCTGGTGCCGCTACTGGTCTGGATAGATGAGGATAATGGGACTGGAACAAAGAGTCAGGCATGGGGAAGAAACCGGACTGGGATGGAGACAAGTTGGAGGAGATGGTGCAAAAGGGGTCAAAGCTTGTGTAATTAAAGACTGTGTCATAATGTACATGCACAAAGGGAAGGGGTGAATTAAGGCCCCATAGCTAACCTTAATTCTGGCTTTTCCTAATTTTTGAGAGCCTAACTTTGCAACCTTAGTGTTCTTTTAATATAGTTTTTTTTTGTGTGTGTATAATACACGTCTATTGTAATCATATCACACCAAAAGTCAATTTCTAACTTTCCTACCATGCATCTTACAAAACGTAGGTTGCCCTTCCCCTGACATTCCTTGCTGGCTTGCGCTTGACATTTTAATGTGATAAATGCACATCAGACTTTGCATTTCTAACACCACCTACTTGACTTGGCTCTAGTTTCTTGTGTTCATTAGAATTTCAGCAATGTGCTGTTTCATGGCAGATAATCTCCTCTCCCTTTCTGGGCTGTGTGTGTAGGGGGTAAGGGCATGGGTGCATTTCTTGTCTTCTCAACATTTATTACATTCCTATTTCTCCACCTCGTCTGCACCAATAAATCAATGCTGCTTGTTATTGTCTGCTCCTTGAGCAGTGTTTGGGAAAGCTGAACTGGGAGAGAACTGCTATCCTGGCTGCAACTGTGTGTGGATTTTTTAAAATTCCCTCTTCCATTTAGATGAAGGACACTGTCTGGGCTTTGTAAACCAGATCTATCCTTGGGAGAGAGAGACAGTAGAAGTGCTCTATCTGAGTGATAGACCCCAGCAGTGCTCTAGCTGAGTCAGCCAGAAGCCTTTTGATGCAATTGGAGAGGGAGGGGTGTACTGCCCCTTGTGTAGTCCTATTCCATTATGTGATATAGAAAGAGTGTAGGGTTGCTGTCAGTATTAGGGATGTATGCAGGGAACAGAAGGATTGAGATGGTGGCTACCCCTTGCATAGGTGTGTGAAATGCGTGTGCTCCCTGCATACCCACAAGCAGCTAGCCACAACTGAGCCCTAAAGAATGATCAAGGATGCAGAAGAAGAATATTACTTCAATGTTGTTTACCCTGTGGGCACTCTGTCACATACAGCAGCACACATCTCGCAGAGCAGCTTGGGAGAACTGTAAGTTAGCAGCAACATAATTGTGGAATATTGCACTCACTGGCAGAATCTGCCTGGAGGAGCCTTGCTCAGAAAGCCTCCCTGCTTGCCCAGTGTGTTTGTTACCTAATCCCAGTAAACAAGTTTCCTTCAAACATGCTTTATGCCTATCCACAGAAATAAAAGACAATAGCAGTTAACTGCTGCTAGGGGCAGTGAAACCGGTTGTTACCTCATCATTGAAAATGGCAAGGGAAAAATGAAAGGTTTATAATGATTGTGACTGGGGAAGTACATGTTCCCAGTAAACTTAACTATGGTTTCAATGGAGGATTACCTCAGAACAGAGAGGTAAGGTTGAACACAGCCTGAAAGGAGCCCTCACATTTCTAAAGGCGCACCCGAGGGCCGGCGCAACCCATTAGGCGACCTAGGCGGTCGCCTAGAGCACCAACCTTTTGGGGGCGCCAGCGCCCCGGTCGTCGGCGGAATTTCAGGTGCGGGACCTTCCGCCGCCTCTGTTGGGGGCGGCATTTCAGGAGCGGGACCTTCCGCCGCCTAGGGTGGTGAAAAAGCTGGCGGCGCTCCTGGTGCACCCACATTTTGTAACACCAATAGGCCCCACCATAAACACGTGGGTTTGAAGTCCAGATTTATGCTCTATCTGGGCTGCGTTCAGCCTTAACTTGTTCCTCCTGAATTTAACTGAAAGAAATGGATACAGGATTTTATAAAATAGATTTTGCAGGGAGAAGAATCAGGAGTATTTCCATTTTGTGTTGGGCTGAAAGGGTAACGGTTTTTAAAAAAGCTTAGTACGAATTTGCTGTTCTCAGTCTATTTCTTCTTATGGTTTTTTTCATACAGAGATGAGAATTTGACTCACTGAGCAAATACTGTGTGAGCATGGTCTTTATTTTAGATTGAGAACAAAACAAGAAAGAACAGAAGCAATATCTCCATGAGAGAGGGAGGGAGTCTCTCTCCTGTAGCTGTCTTCACTGAACTCTGCTTCTTAAAATGGCTGACTGCAGCTATAAGCCATCCGTTGCTACAGCTTGAAAGGTGCAGTACGTGGGGAAAATAAGCCATAATAAATACACGCTCCATAACAGCACACTCCTCCTGTCCCTCTCACATGCTGACCACTACCTATCGAAGGGCTTGCCTTGCCTCCTCTGTTTCTGAGGGAAAGTGTACATGATGATTTTCAATTATTAAAATCTTTCATGCTAGATAATGTCTTAACATGAGGTTGGGTTTGAGCCTGCCCCCCCCCCCCTCTCTGGAGGATGGACATGTATTGCTGACCGCATCAGTGAACAAACAGCATGAAGAGTGGAGAAGTAGCTTTACATGTGGGGAAAAAATAAGTTCCCTTTTATGTGGCAGAGAAAACTTTCCAGGGCTCCAAAATGCATGTGATGACACGCAGATAAAAATCTTCCCTTTTATATACTCATGAAAGGGGTTTTGTTTTTTCTTTCCCTCCCCACCCTCTCCAGCATTAACACAGCTGCCAGGGGATAAACACTCAGTGTGACAGAAATTAGATCCTCTTACAAGTACAGTCTCAGCCTTTGGGGATGTTATGAACACCTCTGGTTATAAAATTCCCCTTTCACCAGCATGCAGTGTCTAGAGAGAGAAAGTGGGTTAGAAATGAGTGAAAAGTAGATCAAAGACAATTAGGTTCTGAAGACTCTCTGCATTTCCTCTCCCCCTCCCCCCCTCCTGGCGCAAGCTCTAAGTGCTTTGAGTACTTCCTGCCCCCTCTCACCTAGAAATCCCAGAGCACTGCCCTGCTTTGCCCCCCACAAACACACAGTGGTTGGGGAGTCTGGTGTTTGGTCTTTACAGGGAATGAAAGCTGTATTTTAATTCTGCTTATCTCTAGCTAAAAGGCCTATTGAGACTAGTAGCTATTTCAGATACAACGTTATCAACAGTGTTGCTGCCTTTTCACATTTCCTTTTCCACAACTCACTCTCTTGCTGATTATAATTACCCTTTAATAGCTCATATAATTTCAGCTATATAACAACTGAGTTGTACTGTAGCTGCCAAAAGTACCATGTATTTTTAATCATTAATTGAGGCTAAATACTTCCACATCTTGGAGTATGATAATTAGGTAATATTGGATACATCTCATGAGTGGACTTTCTTCAGTATACTGTGTGCTGGTATGAGTGTAATGCACCATTTTTCTCTCCAAGAACCATTTGCATCTGATGCTGCTGATCAGAGCTAGAGTGAAAGTCTCAGTGAAAACAAGAGGAATACAATGACTATGAGAGGATTCAAAGTTTGGATGCATACAAATTTGGAATATTGGTTAGGGCCCCTATTTAGCTGTCTGTAAGTGAAACCATCTCAGCACAAGGCCACTAACACATACCAACTGTCTCTAAGGTGGAATAACATGATTTCATAGAATCATAGAATATCAGGGTTGGAAGGGACCTCAGGAGGTCATCTAGTCCAACCCCCTGCTCAAAGCAGGACCTAATCCCAACTAAATCATCACAGCCAGGGCTTTGTCAAGCCTGACCTTAAAAACCTCTAAGGAAGGAGATTCCACCACCTCCCTAGGTAACCCATTCCAGTGCTTCACCACCCTCCTAGTGAAAAAGTTTTTCCTAATATCCAATCTAAACCTCCCCCACTGCAACTTGAGACCATTACTCCTTGTTCTGTCATCTGGTACCACTGTGAACAGTCTAGATCCATCCTCTTTGGAACCCCCTTTCAGGTAGTTGAAAGCAGCTATCAAATCCCCCCTCATTCTTCTCTTCTGCAGACTAAACAATCCCAGTTCCCTCAGCCTCTCCTCATAACTCATGTGCTCCAGCCCCCTAATCATTTTTGTTGCCCTCCGCTGGACTCTTTCCAATTTTTCCACATCCTTCTTGTAGTGTGGGGCCCAAAACTGGACACAGTACTCCAGGTGAGGCCTCACCAATGTCGAATAGAGGGGAACGATCACGTCCCTCGATCTGCTGGCAATGCCCCTACTTATACAGCCCAAAATGCCGTTAGCCTTCTTGGCAACAAGGGCACACTGTTGACTCATATCCAGCTTCTCGTCCACCATAACCCCAAGGTCCTTTTCTGCAGAACTGCTGCCTAGCCACTCGATCCCTAGTCTGTAACAGTGCATGGGATTCTTCCGTCCTAAGTGCAGGACTCTGCACTTGTCCTTGTTGAACCTCATCAGGTTTCTTTTGGCCCAATCCTCTAATTTGTCTAGGTCCCTCTGTATCCTATCCCTACCCTCCAGCGTATCTACCACTCCTCCCAGTTTAGTGTCATCTGCAAATTTGCTGAGAGTGCAGTCCACGCCATCCTCCAGATCATTAATGAAGATATTGAACAAAACCGGCCCCAGGACCGACCCTTGGGGCACTCCGCTTGAAACCGGCTGCCAACTAGACATGGAGCCGTTGATCACTACCCGTTGAGCCCGACGATCTAGCCAGCTTTCTATCCACCTTATAGTCCATTCATCCAGCCCATACTTCTTTAACTTGCCGGCAAGAATACTGTGGGAGACCGTATCAAAAGCTTTGCTAAAGTCAAGGAATAACACATCCACTGCTTTCCCCTCATCCACAGACCCAGTTATCTCCTCATAGAAGGCAATTAGGTTAGTCAGGCATGACTTGCCCTTGGTGAATCCATGCTGACTGTTCCTGATCACTTTCCTCTCCTCTAAGTGCTTCAGAATTGATTCCTTGAGGACCTGCTCCATGATTTTTCCAGGGACTGAGGTGAGGCTGACTGGCCTGTAGTTCCCCGGATCCTCCTTCTTCCCTTTTTTAAAGATGGGCACTACATTAGCCTTTTTCCAGTCATCCGGGACCTCCCCCGATCGCCATGAGTTTTCAAAGATAATGGCCAATGGCTCTGCAATCACATCCGCCAACTCCTTTAGCACCCTCGGATGCAGCGCATCCGGCCCCATGGACTTGTGCTCGTCCAGTTTTTCTAAATAGTCCCGAACCACTTCTTTCTCCACAGAGGGCTGGTCACCTTCTCCCCATACTGTGCTGCCCAGTGCAGCAGTCTGGGAGCTGACCTTGTTCGTGAAGACAGAGGCAAAAAAAGCATTGAGTACATTAGCTTTTTCCACATCCTCGGTCACTAGGTTGCCTCCCTCATTCAGTAAGGGGCCCACACTTTCCTTGACTTTCTTCTTGTTGCTAACATACCTGAAGAAACCCTTCTTGTTACTCTTAACATCTCTTGCTAGCTGCAACTCCAAGTGTGATTTGGCCTTCCTGATTTCACTCCTGCATGCCTGAGCAATATTTTTATACTCCTCCCTGGTCATTTGTCCAATCTTCCACTTCTTGTAAGCTTCTTTTTTGCGTTTAAGATCAGCAAGGATTTCACTGTTTAGCCAAGCTGGTCGCCTGCCATATTTACTATTCTTTCTACACATCGGGATGGTTTGTTCCTGCAACCTCAATAAGGATTCTTTAAAATACAGCCAGCTCTCCTGGACTCCTTTCCCCCTCATGTTATTCTCCCAGGGGATCCTGCCCATCAGTTCCCTGAGGGAGTCAAAGTCTGCTTTTCTGAAGTCCAGGGTCCGTATTCTGCTGCTTTCCTTTCTTCCTTGTGTCAGGATCCTGAACTCGACCATCTCATGGTCACTGCCTCCCAGGTTCCCATCCACTTTTGCTTCCCCTACTAATTCTTCCCGGTTTGTGAGCAGCAGGTCTAGAAGAGCTCTGCCCCTAGTTGGTTCCTCCAGCACTTGCACCAGGAAATTGTCCCCTACACTTTCCAAAAACTTCCTGGATTGTCTGTGCACCGCTGTATTGCTCTCCCAGCAGATATCAGGGTGATTAAAGTCTCCCATGAGAACCAGGGCCTGCGATCTAGTAACTTCTGCTAGTTGCCGGAAGAAAGCCTCGTCCACCTCATCCCCCTGGTCTGGTGGTCTATAGCAGACTCCCACCACAACATCACCCTTGTTGTTCACACTTCTAAACTTAATCCAGATTTCACAGTCTGCTCTAACAAATGTCATGGAGACATCCAGCCATATGAATACGGCCTACAGCCAAGAAGATACTATCCATTGGTGTCAGTGCCAATTCCATTCCATGCCCCGATTGGATGCCTAACTGGAAGGAGTACAGGATGGCAGTATCTAGATGGAGGTAACCCTTGTGAAAGTTAACTTAGATTTCTTAGGATTGGGAAATTTAGATACTGGGCCATATTTGGGGAGGTTGCTTGAATCAGGTGATGGTTCCTAAATAACGACAAGCTTGAAGTAGATCATAGATTTCTTAAAGAAGGTGTCAAAAATCTCATTTGTAGGCATCTCAGATACTTTTGACTCTTTCTCTAGTCATGAAAGGAATGGTTCAGAGCTGCAGGAGGTGGCTTGGCTTTCCTGCAGTGCTTCTAGGACCTCTTGTTGTGTGAAGGGGCTGAATTCAGAATAAGAAAGTATTTGAGATACTGGGTCTATGATCACTGTCTGGATCCTGGTGTCCTGAGATACCATCTTGGATGCAAGTGATTTTCTCTGAGAAGCAGGTTGACAATAGCGTTTCACTGTGAGAGGTGCTGGTTTATGGAGTTGAGTGGAAGCATTCTGGGATAACAAGACCATTCACAGCCTGAATAGTTCAGTGGGGCATTATTTAGCAGATGCCATGGTTGGACAGAGGTGGATCATTTTGCTTTTTCCACAAGCAGAAAGAAAGAATTCCCTGTGCAGGAGCTTGTTCATATCTGCCCATGTTTTCTGCCATTAACACTTAAGTTTTCTTATCTAGTCCTAGGCCACCAGAGAACTATGGATATCTATAGGGGTGATGGGAAGAGAATGGAATTTTGGTGCCTGAATGTCAATGACCTTTCCTACTTGCACCTCTCTCTCACCTCTACTAGATCGTCTGTTCCTATCAGATTCCCTTTACCTAAGGATGCCTTCTCAAAGGGGAGGCTTGCTGACCTGCTATCTGCTCCTGACATTTCCGACTAAGTTGATTCACTGCCTTTCTGGTATTTTTCCTAAGTGACCACTAGTCTCCTTCTCTCTGTCTCTCTCTCTGTCTCCAGTGGGCACCCAGCAGGCCCCCTTTTCCCATATCAGTCTGAGGGTGGCCAGAAATACCACTGACTTTGTTACTTCAGAGGTCCCAGTCAGGAAATGGAAGTAAAAAGTAAACCTTAGCCAGACATTTCAGAGCCTCTCTAAAGGCTTGTGTTGAGTTTGCCTTAGTAGGTGAGCAAAAGTTTGAGGTGGAGTTTCTTGTTCTATCTGAAACAAAACAATCCCTGATGTAAGTTTGGGGGAGGGAACACAGATCCTCAGTTAATTTGGACAATGTTTTGATAATGATTTGCCCATGACTGCTAAAAAGAGACATTATAGCAGGCAGGGCCGGCTCCAGGCACCAGCTTAACAAGCAGGTGCTTGGGGCGGCCACTCGGGAGAGGGGCGGCACGTCCAGCTATTCGGCGGCAATTTGGCGGAGGGTCCCTCACTCCCGCTCGGAGCGAAGGACCTCCTGCCGAATTGCCGCCGCAGATCGCGATCGCGGTTTGTTTGTTTTTTTTTTTTGGCTGCCTGGGGCGGCAAAAACCCTGGAGCCATTGCTGTCAGCAGGGAACAATGTGAATTTACTGAAGCCAGATGTGGACTCATGTAGTGATGAACACATATATGGTACAAAAACAATGTCTCCTGTGCATCTGATGTTATGCAGCCAAAAAAGAGCTTTTTGTGAAATTGTTAAGGTTGCGGCACACCTGACACAAAAGCAGGGAAATAAAAAGTTCTTTTTAGTTATATTAACACCAAGCGGTACATCTCCTCTACTCCTCCATAATTCCTACCATTGACCAACAAATTGGCTTTCCATGAGCCCTCAATAAGCTGCATGTCTCCTGCAACCAGATCTCAGGGAGGAATAAGATCAGCTGAGAAACTATCTACAATGGTCAACATGCACCTGTGTTTAATCTGTCTTCAGTTGCACCACTTCTGTTGCACTTAGTTATCACCATCAGCATGAACAGTGAGTTACCCTGATGCTAATGGTAATGCTGAAGCACTGATGCCAACTTCCTCATATAAATGCTTAATTGTTACTAGTGATTCCCATGGTAGCATTATCCAGTTTAACATAGCATGAGAAAATTAAATGATCAGTGTCAGGCTAGGAGTGTTCATTGTTCTTTCTTTGTTTTTGTAAATGCTAGTGTGATGTGAGAATAATTACTATGCTGGGGTTATTGCCTTTGCCATTGCCCTGTGTGTGTGTGTGATTTAAATTGTCTATAATGTTGTTGTTTTGGAAGGGAAGGGACAGGAAGTAGGAGGAATGGGAGATTGATCTGAGATTAAAGTGGGTGTTTACTCTGACCACTTGCAGGGTCCGTTTGTAAGAGCAGAGTCCCAAAGCAAATATCATCCAGGCTGGATTTGCTTTAAAGAGACCCTGTCAATTTAAAAATCACGCTTCTTGCTGGGTCTTTTACCTCATGTTGCTACAGTTAACACCTAAGTCTATTATAGTCTTGTATTACCTTTGTAATACATACAATTATTATAGCTAAAAGACTAGAGAAACATATTTCTATATTTTTTACAAATTTGTTTACTTAGTGCAATTGACAGCACTCTGCATATAGGCAGTAGATGAGGCTGAAAAACTGCAAAGAACATTGTGTAACATTTTGTCCAAAATTTGTCATCCCTTTTCATTGAAATTTCAAAAAAATGTGGACCAGTTTTTAGTCAGTTTCAATGTTTTTCTCTATATGGTCAGTTAGAAAGTAAACTTCCCTGTTCTCTGTGTGGCTCTTTCAGTCAGCAAGAGGAGTAAGAAAAACATAAATACATTTGAACTTGTGATTTATTTTTTACTTTTTATTTTTAAACTGGTACAGTACACACAGTGCTTGCTTGAATGGCATATCATCTCAGGTCTTGATCCTGCAAGGAGCTCCGTGTAGGAAACAGTATCTGCGGATGCAGAGTTCATTACAAAATTGGGCCTGATTTCAGGCATATGATTTGATGAAAGGGGGAACAAAACATAAGGCAGGAAGGCATAAATGAATATTACCAGTAGAAATACTGTATTGTATGGAAATGCTTCTGCTCTTTACCCTTCATGGGAGGTGGCAGCCCATAGACCTTTGACAGGGAGTAGGTACATGCTGGGGGCAGGAGTTTCTCACTTCCAGCCACACACAGACAAGGCAGCCCTGAGTGAACAAATACCTGCAGCTTTAAGAAACTAGTGAAAGTGGGGCTGATAAAGAGATCTTTTTGACTGTGACAACTGCAAGTCACTGTCAGTATTAGACATCCCGAGAGAAAGAGGGAGATGAACGTGGTTGTTCGCAGCCTTTGTTTGGCAGCTTTCAGAGATTTGAAGGAGCTGAACAAAACGACGCAGTGCTACATGCCAACTGTTGGGCTTTATCAAATAATAAAGCAATCCCACTGGGTATTAAGAGGCATGGAATTATTCTAATGAGTCTGGCAAAATCTCATTAGGATGAACAGCAGGCAATTACAAAGTGTATGATCGGTATGCAAATGACTTTCTTTCCTCTCTCTGACTACACGCAATTTCTTGGGCTTGCAGAATAGGAGCTGTCAGAGAAATGATTACTCACTGAAGCAAAGTACTGTACACAGTGGGGTCAGTGTTTCAGATGTACCAGTTGTAGAGATGGGTAAGGTCTGGAAATATATTCTATCCTCCGTGCAAGAACCCCTCTGCATTACTAAATTCTTGGCTTACCCTATGAAGAGGTGGGGAACAGACATCTTTCTGTTAGGCCTCCAGAGGTACTGCTTCCAGGAATACCTTCAGAGCATGACCAGGTCAGTGGTGCATGCTGTTACAACCCAGAGTAGCTTCTCTGGGAAATGGGGACATGATTTGGGGGCTGCACTGAATGATGCTAAAAATGACAGCTCCCATTGGTGGAGAGGTAAATTAGGTGGACAAAGTTGCTTGTATGCCTCTGAGTCTGAACTCCCCGCTCTGAGATCAAAAATGCTCTTCTAATTAAATAGAAAATGTCAGGTATGCACACTAAAGTTTTGCTGTGCATGGTAAATGACTCCTTTGTCCCATTTTGCTGTCTTACGTCAGGCAGTGTAATCCCTGATATCTTCAGGTTTCCAGGCCTGAGAAACTCTGTGTAGGCCTCTAAAGTGATTGTAGCAAATCAGGCTTTCATTGTATCCAGCTATAATTAATAGTTTTAAATCATTTTTTATTTATTACCCAAGGGCTGATCTTGCTCCTTATATAAGTCAGTGGCAAAACTTTTTGCACAATGGACAGGAAATTCCACAAGGGACTCATTTTTCTGTTGGAGTGTGGCAGGGAGGTGGGATGGGGAGGAGAGAATTGAAGCGCTTTCAGATTAGATAAATCACCACAGAAAAATATTCCAATCAGTCTTCTCTCCAATGTGCGGAAACCAAACACGTTCACTGCACTATCCACATGTGGCTGTGGTTTGCTCCCAAGTAAGTAGCAGGAAGTTTGCTCCTGTCCCTCCCCTTCTTCTCCCATGTAGAATGTGGGACTCTGGAAGGCAAAGCACCATCAGTGTAGAAGTCATGTGCTTCCACTGTGCCTTTTGGCTCCTGCAGGAGTCCTTTTGCCAGGGACTCTCCATCATGGAGGGGAAAGTTGGGTAAATTAATGATGATAATTAGGCATTTACTTCCACTCTAAAGGACCATGGAGTTGGGAAGAAAATGATGCCTTAAAGAGCAACCATTCCTTGGCCCAGACTCCTAGCTCACCCTCTCCAACAGCATGAAGCCCAATCTGGAAGGGGGACAATGATGTCATGGAGGAGGCAGTGTCCTTCGATTGCCCCTCTCCCTGGAAGACTCAATCCATTTATCTTGAGGGGTCAATGTGAACCATAGATATTAAGGTGGATGTCCTCCATTGCTACAACTAAGCTGTTATGGAGCTCTAGCCAAAGTACTTTCCAGTGACAGAACTGGAAAGAGATTATCAGGTCAGTACTCCACCAAGTGGGCCATGCTGTCTCCCCAAAAGGTTAGTGAAAGGATATTTTTAGGGTTAGTACATAGGGAGTTTTTAAAGCTGTTTATATAGTTTAGTAATCATTTTATATTGAATAATTGTATTAAATCTGACCTCTATAATCTAAGCACTGCCAAAATGACTGTGGTCCAAATATTACATGAAATATTAAAATGCAGAATGGGCTCCGTTTGCACTGCAGAGGAGTTCACTCCCAAGATTGGATTACACATGTCAATGTTGGGTGTTCCAAACCAAACCAACAGCTGTACAACGATGCCACAGGCTTCTGTTTCTGTTTAGTCTGTTTTGCTGACCAATGAAAAGAGATGGAAATTCCAAGCCTGAAAAGACAGGGCTTAGACAAATATATTTTTTCCTTATACAGTCTGCTATGTACACAACTGGCTGGTCATAAAATGTATAGCTTTATTTAATGAAGGTCTTCTATTCATCATGAAGTTCTTCTGTACTCTGGTCAGCTTTTACAGTAGTGACCAAACCAAGCTGGAGAGAGTACTGCCAGATGGCAGCAGGAGCGCCGCCAGCTTTTTTGCCGCCCTAGGTGGCGGAAGGTCCCGCCTCCGAAATGCCGCCCCCGACAGAGGCGGCGGAAGGTCCCGCCCCCGAAATACTGCCAACGGTATTTCAAATATTAGCACCCTAGGCGACCGCCTAGGTCACCTAATGGGTTGCGCCAGCCCTGCATGGCAGGGAACCTGAGGTGTTACCCTGAAAACACAGAGCAGGCAAGCTTTATTCTCTTTGTATTTTTGTACAGACCTAATATCCAATGCTGGATCCACGGGACTAATCCTTACTTTCTCATAGTAGCTCCATTAAAGACAATGGGAGTAATGCATGCTCAACCCTAAAAAATCAAGCCACTTTTTTTGGGTGCCTAAATATGAATGTGTGTCTAACTTTAAGCACAAAAGTTTGATTTAAGCAATTTAGCTATGCTCACGAGAAGTCTGTGCAGAGCCAGGATCCTAATGCCCACCTCCTGACTCCCTAGCCGTCTTCCTTTTGGTAACTGACTAATCAAATCATTCTGCCTTCACCTAGTCTATATCGATAGCAATCCCTCAATCCCCGTGACTTCCCAATTCATCTACAAGGTAGATTGTGCACCAAGGTACTGCAGCCTATACAAAAGATGGTTATTCAGAAGGTGATGTCTGCTTGAAGGTAGACACTGGTGCTGGGAAAATGCAAAGGAGGGCAGGTCTAGAGAGAGTCACTTGTAGAAGTCAGGGTGGACTTAAGCAGCATGGAAAAAATGTGGTCTTTATTGTTGGACTGTGACACTAACCAAGAATTACTCCCAGTTCTAACTGTTCAGTTTGCTCGGTTGTTCATGGTACATTGAATACATCTGACTCACAATCCTCCTCATCTCTCTCTCCTTTTTTTAAGCAGTACCGAATAGATCCTTTTCGTTTCCTGTCTTCTTCTTTGACTGGCAAATGTGGCCATTCAAGTGGGTAACCCTTTCCTAGCATGACTGTTTTTATAGATACTGGGTCAAATTGTGCTCACAGGACCTGATTGTGCCCCTGGGATGAACAAAAAAGGCCTCCTCCTCCACTGGATCAGCTTTTCCCCCTTCTCCTGGGCACTAGAGAAAGCTCTCAGCAGGTCCAGGGATCTATGTGGAGAAGTGGGCTGGGGGATGGGTGAACTGGGCACCCAGAGATGAGCACCTCTTTACTTTTCAGCACCTTCTTACAGATTCTTGAAAGTGCTAGGGGCTGCTGTGCCCAGAGGTGGCCCAGGGGAAAGCCACAGGAGGTCAAGAGCCCATGCATGATACTAAGTCCCTGTGATACTGAGTCCTGTGCTTCCACATATAGCCACAAGATTTATAGGCCAGACCTTTGTGTTCTTCCATGGGTAGAGCAAAGCCCATGATCTGTTCTCCCCTCAGTGAGGTAATGCAAAGGAAACTTTGCTGAGGGACCCATGCAGAGTTATCTTCACCCTTCCTGGGAGTTACCATACCGGGGAACAATCTGACCCACAGGTACAACCATTTTTGACTTCAGTGTAACTGAGAGCAGAATTCAGTTCATCACATAGTTAACTAATTTTTTTTTAACCTAGGTTGTTGTTTTTTTTAACCTAGGTTTGTGCAACTAGGTTTTAACCTATGGAACTATGAACGGCAATTATGATTGTTAGCCTGCTGATTTCTATCTTTTATAGAGGAGATAGAACACTTCCACAGAACATTGGGTGCTAACTAAACCCACATTATATTACCATACAGCTGCAATCAACAACACAAGGAACAATAATTCCTTTATAAGTATATACTACCATAAAGAACTTAAGTAGCTCCACGTGTTATATATCACAGTTGATACAGGCATTAGAAAAGCCTTTATTCTACTAACTGCACAACAAAGTATCTCCCCTTGAAAATGTTCTTATCTTCTTGGTATCCTAAGCACGAAGTGGTGTTACTCGGAGAAAGCACTTTGATTTAATGATAGCGTACTATCAGATTACCCCCCCCACACACACACCAGTCCTGTGTTCAGCTTTTGTCAATTTCTTAACATTTCTAAAACATTGAATGCCAGCCAGAGACACCTTTTAACATGTGATGATAATGCATAGGTCTGTCAAGCAGGCAAATGAAACTTGGTACCAAATTGACTGTATGAACTGCAATTAATATGGTTTGGATGTAGATCTGTAGGCAATGGTCCCTCTTTTAATCATACAATTACAGAGAAACTGATGTGTTGCAGGGTTTATGAAAGAATTATTGCTGAGCAACTGTTGCAGTGGTTCAGTAAATATTGGTTGAAATGTTTCAATAAATTCACTTCGACCATGGTTGCTTTTCATGAGCATTCATGTGATCTAGTAAAAGGCTTTTCATGAGAATTCACACCAGAAACCTGGTCATAAGAGTTACATTCATTCTGTCAAGGAACAGAAACAATATCATGTGACTTACATGACTAAGCACAACTAAGCAAACACCACTTGGTTTAGAGATTTCCAATGCCAGGACAGAGGAAATGATGAATTGCAAATAAACTGGAAGAGACTGCAGTCAGATTGTGGCTATTACATGAATACAAAAATAATTAATTGAATGAACCATTACAAATTATTTACGAGTTACATGTGCTGACCACAAATGCTAGATTGAAATGTCTCACATTTACACTTTGGAATCCATGCATGATTTGAGTCACAAGGATTCAAAGTAAACCAATCAAGCTTGCTTTGGGGGTTGAGGTCACAAAAGGTCTCCAAGGCTGGCCTTCCAAACTATCCCTTCCCTCCACTTCCCAGGTCCAATGTCTTCAGGAAGGTCTTGGGGTTTGTTGAGGAAGGGGGGAAGTTGAGTAAATAGGGAAAGACTGGCTGTGGGGAGGGGAGGGGGAGGGGAATTTTCAAGCTGTTCAGTACAAATATCCTCAGCCCATGTTCACTGAAATTAGGCGAAGGTAACCGTCAGAGGAGTGAAATACTGGAATGGCCTGCCGAGGGACATAGTGGGGGCGAAAGACCTCTCTGGCTTTAAGACTAAGCTTGATAAGTTTATGGAGGGAATGGTTTGATAGGATAACTTGATTTACTCAATAGGTCAATAATGTGCCACCGCTGGTAGTTAGTACCGATGATAAATGTTGGGATATTGAAAGTCTTTTCCTAAGTGTCTGGATGGAGAATCTTGGCCGCATGCTCGGGGTTCAGCTGATCGCCATATTTGGGGTCGGGAAGGAATTTTCCTCCAGGGTAGATTGGCAGAGGCCCTGGAGGTTTTTCGCCTTCCTCCACAGCATGGGGCAGGGGTCGCTTGCTAGAGGATTATCTGCTGCTTGAAGTCGTCAAATCATGATTTGGGGACTTCAACAGCTGAATCAAGGGTGAGAGTTATTTCAGGAGTGGGTGGGTCAACTCTTGTGGCCTGCATCATGCAGGAGGTCAGACTAGATGATCATAATGGTCCCTTCTGATCTTAAGTTCTATGATTCTATGATTGTGAGTAAAGGCTAAAGTTCAACTTCAACCCCAGAACTAAGTTTTAATGGGGCTGGAGCTCAGAATAATTTGCACAGCTCTTCTCATGTTACAAAGATCTTCAGGGATTCATCCTGTGTTCTGAATTCTAGAGGGGAAATTAATGGGTTAGCCTCATAGTTAATTATGAATAGAAGCTGGTAGCAGGCATTCCAAGCTAGCTAGAGACTGCCTCTGTCCCTGTGCAATACTACTGCAGCTGGTATCAGTAGGAGAATTCAGATGGAGCCCCGTTCACTTTAAATGTGAGGAGCTGGCCTCAAAGCATTCTCTGGGAAGGGTCTTTGACTCAAGCCTTCATCCACAAGAGTCTAGGAGCCTGATCCAGCAGGGAGTCTTTCCAAGGACAGCGATGCGTGCTGGATTGGACTCCAGATTTATTAACCTTTTGGACATGCCGCAAAGCCCAGCCTTTCTCTCTGTTTTTGATCAGCAGAGTGGGGTAAAGGCTGGTTGGCTGAGGGTGGATGGTAATTGACTAGAGTTGTTGTTGTTATGGGTTAACTATTGTAGCCAGTATGGTCCTGGTTGGGAAGTTCAGTTGTTTTGCTTTTAGTTTTTATTTCGTTTATAATAGTTGTATTTTAATTATGTACTGCAGCTAGATCTCTGGAGAGAGGCTTGATAAACTGAAATAAACAAACGTTCCTCCCTCTGCCATACCATATGCACACCTGTCTATCCCTAACGCATGTCTCTAGTGTTCACACCATGATCAGATACTCTTCCTTTGTGCCG
The DNA here is from genome assembly GCA_003942145.1 of Platysternon megacephalum. Taxonomy (NCBI): domain Eukaryota; kingdom Metazoa; phylum Chordata; order Testudines; family Platysternidae; genus Platysternon; species Platysternon megacephalum. Next base: position 35,958,422 of record QXTE01000002.1, on the reverse strand, counting down.
CCCACCCACAAATATCACAGAATGCAGCTACTTCAGCTGGTGATCTTTGCACTGTACTCAGCAACATCAGGAAGTAATCACAGCTAATTGTTATGGCTGTAATTCCAAACCTGCCAGCTGGCAGAGAATCAGCGTTCATAGTCACATTTGCTAAATGTCTCCCTAATATTTTTCATCAGACACTTATGGCAGAGCTCTTCAAAACCTTGCCTCTTGACTACTTCCATTTCTCCAGCTATTACTTGGCTGCTGCCAAGCTATCCTCCTCCAGGGCAATTATTTGCACAGTGTAATTTCTTGGCAGCCCACCTGGCAAATGTTGCTTTCACACAGGCTAGACAAGGTCTACGTTGGGTTCGGATGACAGGGTAAAGAGTTTAGTAGTATCTAGAGTGAATGAATAAAAATGTTTAGAATAGAAATGTAGATGCCATCTGCTTCCATTCAAACTAATGGCAAAACTCCTAATGACTTCTATGGGAACAGGACCAGTTCTACAGCAACCTATGAAAATATTTTCTGAGTACTAATGACAATTCAAAATAGCAATTTCTTTAAGAAAACCGAAATCTGAGGGGATTAGAAAATTGATGGGATTGGTAATGGAGTCTGGATCCTCTCTCTCCAAAGTCAGCAGCTCAAATCTAGCTCAGATCATTGGGTAATGAAAGTTGTCACTAGCTGAGAAGTGTGCAAATGCCAGGGTGATGATGGATGGGAGTGAGGTAAAATGAGCTATGTTTGGTGGCATTTATGACATGAGCTTGGTAGCCTAAGTCTAGTTCCCAGTGGCCATTTGTTCTCCTCATAAAATCTGCCACCACTGCTAGAACTAAGCGATACCCATGCTGTAATTTTCAGCAGAGCCACCAAGGACCTTCTCGCTCCAAAAGGCAGTCTCTCCAGGAAGTAAAGAAGCATGGGGAAGCCTGCTCTGCTGCTATCCAGGCTGGAGGAGTTTTGTGGGTAAGCAGATGACTTCATTCTCTAAGGCTCTAAATCTGGCACCTTTCAAAACCACTACCAACTCTGAAAGAAAAAGTGAAACCACTATCATTGGGACTGAGAGTGCCGAAAGATCAGCAATGCATGCCACGGCGGTCAAGGAAAAGCAAAAAGTTGACCCACATATTCTGGTCATTCATCTCTGATAAAGGCCAATACAGTGTAGCCAAAACACACACAGCTGCAAGAGAGGTGAACCTAGACTAGTCCCCAAAATGAGTCATCTTTCTCTTGCTATACAAAGACTAATACAGTAAGCACTGATGCTTGGATTTGAACTATCCTGCAAAGAAATGAAAATACTATGCATTTTATTAATGGCCCTTCAAAACAGTCTAGACAAAACCATATATTATATCCCATCTTTTAAAAACCACTGTATAGTGACAGCCTTTGTAGTGTTAGACGGCTATCGCCAGGGTATAGGTTCTGCACTCCAGAGTCCAAACGGACACAGGAGTCCGAGAGTCTACATTGGTGTAACTTAAACCATCTATCTGAAGTTTTTATGTAGAGCCTATCACTCTGTTACCTCTTCTGTCTGCCTCAATGTGCCTCAAACTTGGATTGTCTCTACAACCCCATAGACATGTTTAGAATAACACCCACTCACCCGTGGTTAACATACATGCACCCATCTATACATCACCTCTGAATTTGGCTCCCAGATTGTCAGGGAGTCTGTGTGAGACTAAGGGAGGCTAAACAGCTGTAACCCACAAGTGAGGGGCAACGGAGAACAGCAGCAAGAAAAATAACTTACAGGAAGGTATAAGAAAGTATAAATTTACCCACAATACAGAGGTAACTGGGTGAGGTTGTATGGCCTGTGATACACAGGAGGTCAGAGTAGATGATCTAATGGTGCCTTCTGGCCTTAAAAATGTATGAAAATGTGTTTCTTATGTCACCTTAGACTTTTTGGCATATAAATTACACAATTTAGCTCTCCCTTATGCATTAATAGATTGGTGTACTAAGGAAGCCTGATCAAATTTAAGGGAGTCTACTACTAATTATTTCTCTCATGGTAGCACCTAAAGACCCCAACCAGAGATCAGCTCCCCATTGTACTAGGTAGTGTACAAACAAATACTATGAAGACAGTCCCTGACTTGGAGAACTCACAGTGTAGTTACACAGCCTTTCACCACCTGTGAATTTGGTGTCAGGTGTAAATATTAAAATGTGCTGATAGGATGAAATGTAAACTCTGATTCTAACACAACACAGAGGTTTGGGGTAAATATGAAATCATTTTTTAAATAGCTTTAAAGATATTTTTGACAGTACAGTAAAAGAAAGCCAGATCAAGAGATGAGCTCTTGATATGGGACTTTTCAGATCCTAAGAGAACTGGGGTTCCAGAATGAAGAGGCTAGACCCCTGATGCTTACTCAGTGCCATGGGTAATTCAGCATCTGCACAGGTTTGTAATGGGCAAAGCACAGTGTTCCTATGTTTGACTAACCAGGCAGAGCTTCATTAATAGAACTGAAAGGGGCTAAATGACTTCAAGATAAATAAGACTTTAGAAAAAAAATAATGAAGGAATTAAACTGACCTTCTTTAGAAATGGGCGAGACATGGTAAACAGGGAAAGATCTTGTTTTGCTTTCATCCTGGAAAAATAAAATTTCTTCCTTTCCAGCTCAGCACAGTTGACTGATTTGGAAACAAATCTGTTTTCTCTGGAAAGATTTATTTGCCCAACAGACTGCCTTTTTTTTTTTTTTTGGCAAAAAGCAATAGGTTGGAAGAACAAGGTTCGACTTGTTAGCAAGTTTACAGTGCTCAGTAATTAACTGGTGCATTTGAAGGCACAGCATGCAGGATACTTACAGTAACCTACTGTATTACGGTGTCATGTGGAAGTGCTTTGAATGGCATGATAACTTCAGAGAATGCAATTTAATTCAATTCTCAACCAGTGTTAGATAGCAGGAATATTTTATTATGAAGTAAGCAATAATCTTTGTTGAGGTAAGGACACTCAAGTGTCCCTTGTGAAAACAACTGTTAATTTGTGAAGTGGTTTTTTGGGGGGTAGGTATATTTCTTGAAAACAAAGATGCATTTATTTGGTCTAGAGGCAGCAGCATGCGCTTTTTCCACACCAGTCACCTAACGATACATATTAGGTGCCCAGTAAATACAGGTCCTCACCCTGTGCTTTGGGGAACCCAATCACCAAGGGGGATTGAAGTCATCTCCTTTTGGTGTATGGTATGTAATGGTGTTCTCCATAACCAAAGATTTCTAAGGCAATTCAGCTCTGCTTCCAGTCAGCTTCTGTTGTGCTCTTTGGTTTGGTTGTGTTTTTGGCTTTTGTTTTTGCTACTGAAGGCAATTATTGACTTAGGGCAAATTTGCTAACCTGGATACCTAACATTAGGTTTCTAAAACCATACTGTAATTATTTAAATGCAGTTAATATGGTTTTGAGAAGTGCTGAGCAGCTACAGCTCCCATTGACAATTATATTTGTAAGTGCTCGCTGCTTCTGAAAAGCAGACTACTTAAAATGGATAAAAATGGATTTAGAACCCAAATTGTATGCAGCAACCTACATGGAACTTGGAGGGAGAAACACAGGTTGCAGGAGGGAAGAGTTTGGAGGAAGCAACAGAAAGTCTGCGGGCATGTAGCTGAATTGTAGCATATTCACCCAAGTGTTCTGAAAGAACTCAAATATGAAATTGCAGGACTACTAAATGTGGTATGTAACGAATTGCTTAAACCACCTTCTGTACCAGATGACTGGAGGATGGCTAATGTGACACCAGTTTTTTTAAAAGGCTCTGGAGACGATCCTGGCAATTACAGGCCGGTAAGCCTAACTTCAATGCTAGGCAAATTGGTTGAAACTATAGTAAAGAACAGAATTATCAGACACATAGCTGAACCCAATTTGTTGGGGGAAGAGTCAACATGGCTTTTGTAAAGGGAAATAATGCCTCACCAATCTATTAGAATTCTTTAAGGCGATCCGCACACATCTGGACAATGGAGATCCAGTGGATATAGTGTATTTGGACTTTCAGGAAGCCTTTGACAAAGTCCCTCAGCAAAGGTTCTTAAGCAAAGTAAACAGTCATGGGATAAGAGGGAAGGTCCTCTCATGGATCAGTAATTGGTTAAAAGACAGAAAACAAAGGGTAGGAATGCATGGTCAGTTTTCCAAATGGAGAGAGGTAAATAGTGATGTCCTCCAGGGGTCTGTACTGGGACCAGTGCTGTTCAACATATTCATAAATGATCTGAAAAAAGGGGTAAACAGTGAGTGACAAAATTTGCAGACAATACAAAATTACTCAAGATAGTTAAATCCAAAGCAGACTGCAAAGAGTTACAAAGGCATCTCACAAAACTGGGTGACTGGGCAACAAAAATGGCAGATGCAATGCAGTGTTGATAAATGCAAAGTAATGCACATTGGAAAACATAATTCCAACTATACATACGGAGGAGGACCGGAATATCATGCAAGATGATCTGGATGACCTTGTAAACTGGAGTAATAGAAATGGGATGAAATTTAATAGTGCGAAGTGCAAGGTCGTGCATTCAGGGACTAACAACAAGAATTTTTGCTATAAGTTGGGGATTTATCAGTTGGAAGCAACAGAGGAGGAGAAAGACCTGGGAGTAGTGGTTGATCACAGGATGACTATGAGCTGTCAATGCAATGCATCCGTGAAAAAGACTAATGCAGCCCTAGGATACATCAGGTGAGGTATTTCTAGTAGAGAGAGGGAAGTGTTAGTACTATTATACAAGGCACTGGTGAGACCTGATCTGGAATACGGTGTGCAATTCTGGTCTCCCATGTTTAAGAAAGATATTAATTCAAATTGTAACAGGTGCAGAGAAGGGCTACTAAAATGATCTGAGGAATGGAAAACCTACCTCATGAGAGGACACTCAAAGAGCTTGACTTGTTTAGCCTAACCAAGAGAAGGCTGAGGGGAGACATGGTTGCTCTCTATAAATACATCAGAGGGATAAATATCAGGGAGGGAGAGGAGTTATTTAAATTAAGTGCCAATGTGGGCTCAAGAACAAATGGCTATTAACTGGCCATCAACAAGTTTAGGCTTCAAATTAGGTGAAGGTTTCTAACTATCAAAGGAGTGAAGTTCTGGAACAGCCTCCCAAGTGGAGCAGTGGGGGAAAAAATTCTAACTGGCTTCCCAACTGAACTGGATAAGTTTATGGAGAGGATGGTAGGGTGGGACTGCCTACAATGGCATGTAGCCCATAGGCAACTACCAATAGCAAAAATCCCCAAAGGGTGGAGACAGGGCCCTTGATGGGGTGGGCTCTGAGTTACTACAAAGAATTCTCTCTCAGGTGTCTGCCTAATGGTTCTTGCCCATATGCTCAGGGTCTAACTGATCGCCATATTTGGGGTTGGGAAGGACTTTTCCCCTGGGTCAGATTGGCGAGATCCTGGGGGGAGGGGTTTCGCCTTCCTCTGCAGCATGGGGCACAGATCACTTGCAGTTTAAACTAGTGTAAATGGTGAATTTTCTGTAACATGAAGTCTTTAAACCATGATTTGAGGACTTCAGTAACTCAGCCTGAGGTTATATATCTATTACAGGAGTGGGTGGGTGAGGTTCTATGGCCTGCAATGGGCAGGAGGTCAGACTAGATGATCACAGTAGTCCCTTCTGGCCTTAAAGTCTATGATCTATATTAACTGTTACCACTCAAGAAAGCGATCTTGGAGTCGTTGTGGATAGTTCTCTGAAAACAGCTTTATTCACTATAGCTGTCCATTGAGCAGATAGCAGAATGTTAAAACCATTATAAAAGAGATAGATAATGAAAAAAAATATAACGCCACTGTTAAAATCCATGGTACACCCACAGCTTGAATACTGAGTGCAGTTCTGGTTGCCCCATCTCAAAAAAGATATTCTAGAATTGGAAAAGGTACAAAGAAGGGCAACAAAAATGATTAAGGGTATGGAACAGCTTCCATATGAAGAGAGATTAAAAAGACTTGGACTTTTCAGCTTGGGGAAAAGACGACTACAGGGGGATATGATAGAGGTCTATAAAATCATGAATGGCATGGAGAAGGTGAATAAGTGTTATTTTTTCCTTCACATAACACAAGAACAAGAGGTCACCAATGAAATTAATAGACAGCAGGTTTAAAACAAACAAAAGGAGGTATTTCTTCACACAACGCACAGTCAACCTGTGGAACTCTTTGCCAGAGGATGTTGTGAAGGCCAAAACAATAACAGGGTTCAAAAAGGAATTAGATAAGATCATGGAGCACAGGTCCATCCATGGCTATTAGCCAAGATGGTGACAGATGCAACCCCATACTCTGGGTATCCCTAGCCCCTGATTGCCAGAAGCTGGGAGTGGATGACAGGGAATGGATCACTCAATGATTGTCTGTTCTGTTCATTCCCTCTGAATCACCTGGCATGGCCACTTTCAGAAGACAGAATACTGGGCTAGATGGACCACTGGTCTGATCCAGTGTGGCTGTTATGTTCATCTCTATATTATATATTTGTATTACTCCCCTTTGTGCTAGGTGCTGTACAAATGTAGAACAAAAAGCAAATAGTTCTCTTAAAAAAGAGCCAGTTTTGTTTTAGAAATAGGGAGTCCACATGTTATTACACACCATCCAGTACTAGAAACAGTGTAAGCATTTGTGTTTGAAAATGTTGGCCTGAATACCCAGTAAGCCTTCTATAATTCCTAATAAAAACTATATAGAAGTGAATGGAGTATCTTCAAGCACACTGACTTTTTAAAAAATTATATCTATTATTTTATTTTGTATTTATTTTGCAAACTGCCACTTCCATACCTCAGGTGAGAACCAATGAATGAATCTACAAGTAATTTCAGTTTCTTATTCAGGGCAAGCTTTTGCCATCGGTATCGGTGCTGAGTAGTACCTTTATTCCACAACTAATCCCCCTCCACTCCGACATTTATAGGGCCAAATAGTCCCTTAGAATGTACACATTTCCCCCACCCCCTGTAAAGAGAACCACTCACAAGTACCCGGGAGCAGAATTTGGCCGACGATGTTAGAAAATTTCTATCATTTGATTTCTCTCTCTCATTGTTCCACTTTTTAGATCAGTGGTGGGCAACCTGTGGGCCGCACGCGGCCCGTCAGGGTAATCTGCTGGTGGGCCGCGAGACAGTCTGTGTACATTGACTGTCCGCAGGCACGGCCACCCGCAGCTCCCAGTGGCCGTGGTTCGCCGTTCCCAGAAAATGGGAGCTGCGGGAAGTGGTAGCCAGCATGTCTCTGCGGGCCGCGCTACTTCCTGCAGCTCCCATTGGCCAGGAATGGCAAACCGTGGCTACTGGGAGCTGCGGGCGGCCATGCCTGTGGATGGTCAATGTAAACAAACTGTCTCGCGGCCTGCCAGCAAATTACCCTGACGGGCCGTAGGTTGCCCACTACTGCTTTAGATGGTGAGCTTGCCAAAGCGGGGATCACACCTTGTTATAGGGGCTACTAGAAATCACTTTACCTTGAACGGTCCCTTAGAATATGTGCTTACTTATGCTAAACTATCTGTTTGACTTTGTGTTTAGCTTTGACATTCTGAGTACTTTTCCAGACCTGAAGAAGAACTCTGCATAGCTTGAAAGTTTCTCTCTCCCAGCAACAGAATTTGGTCCATTAAAAGATATTACCTCTCCCACCTTTTCTCTCTCCTAGAAATCAACAGATTCATTGTAAATGAAGCACGTTATTTTCAGTGTATTGGAAAACTCCATAGGATCTTTGTAACTAGGATCTGAAAGGGATAAGCTATCAAAGTCTTTCCTTCCAGGGCTCAGATCCTCAGTGATGTTCAGGCTCCCAAACTCCACTGCTTTTAGTAGAATAGGAGCCTAAATATCTTTGAGGATTTGAGCCTTGATCATCAGTTTGCAATCTAGCTATTGGCATGGGGCAGCATTTTGCTATGCTACTCCTGCAGCAGCATGGAAGAGAGACTGTGGGTATGTCTATACTATGAAATTAGGTCGATTTAATAGAAGTCAATTTTTTAGAAATCTATTTGATACAGTCGATTGTGTGTGTCCCCACTAAGCGCATTAAGTTGGCGGAGTGCATCCACAGTACCGAGGCTAGCGTTGACTTTAGGAGCGTTGCACTGTGGGTAGCTATCCCACAGTTCCCGCAGTCTCTGCCGCCCATTGGAATTCTGGGTTGAACTCCCAATGCCTGATGGGGCAAAAACATTGTCATGGGTGGTTCTGGGTACATGTCGTCAAGCCTCCCTCCCTCCATGAAAGCAACGGCAAACAATCGTTTCTTGCCTTTTTTCCTGGGTTACCCGTGCAGAAGGCATACCACGGCAAGCATGGAGCCCGCTCAGCTCATTGTCACCATATGTGCTGCTGGCAGACGCGGTACTGCATTGCTACACAGCAGCATCTCCTTGCCTTGCCGGCAGCAGATGGTGCAGTATGACTGTTAATCATCGTCGTTGTCTCGTGGGTGCTCCTGGCCGACCTCGGTGAGGTCGGTCGGGGGTGCCTGGGCAGACATGGGTGTTCCTGGCCGACCTCGGACATAAATGGGAGTGACATTCTCTTCTTTAAGTTTCGTCTAATGGAGATTCAGTCCTGCCTGGAATACCATGTGAGCTGGAGGCTTTTGCCTCAGGCTGCTCTACCAGTCGGCAGAACTGCGTGATCGCACCTACCCCAGCCTACCCCTTGCTCCCATGGCTCATGAAGCCTGGACAGTAGTAAGGAGCAGTTCAACTATAGGCTGAGCAAGTGCAGAATGGTGGTAGAATGTGTATTTGGATGTTTAAAAGCGCGCTGGCGCAGTTTACTGACTCGGTTAGACCTCAGCGAAACCAATGTTCCCATTGTTATTACTGCTTGCACCACAATATCTGTGAGAGTAAGGGGGAGATGTTTATGGTGGGATGGGAGGTCGAGGTAAATCACCTGGCTGCTGTTTACATGCAGCCAGACACCAGGGCGGTTAGAAGAGCACAGCAGGGCGTGGTGCGCATCAGAGAAGCTTTGAAAACCAGTTTCATGACTGGCCAGGCTACGGTGTGAAAGTTCTATTTGTTTCTCCTTGATGAAAACCCGCCCCCTTGGCTCACTCTACTTCCCTGTAAGCCAACTGCCCTCCTCTCCCCCCTTTGATCACCACTTGCAGAGGCAATAAAGTCATTATTGTTTCAAATTCATGCATTCTTTATTAATTCATCACAGAAATGGGGGGATAACTGCAAAGGTAGCCCGGGAGGGGTGGGGGAGGAGGGAAGCACTGGGTGGGGTGATGGAGGAGGGAAGGACAAGGCCACACTGCACTTCAAAACTTATTGAATGCCAGCTTTCTGTTGCTTGGGGAGTCCTCTGGGGTGGAGTGGTTGGGTGCCCGGAGGCTCCCACACCGCGTTCTTGGGTGTCTGGCTGAGGAGGATATGGAACTTGGGGAGGAGGGCAGTTGGTTACACAGGGGCTGCAGCGGCAGTCTGTGCTCCTGCTGCCTTTCCTGGACCTCAACAATACGCCGGAGAATATCAGTTTGATCTTCCAGTAGCCTGAGCATTGCTTCCTGCCTTCTCTCATCACGCTGACGCCACCTATCATCTTGATCCCACCACCTGTCCTCACGTTCATTTTGTGCTTTCCTGCAGTCTGACATTGTCTGCCTCCATGCATTCTGCTGGGCTCTTTCAGTGTGGGAGGACTGTATGAGCTCAGAGAACGTTTCATCGCGAGTGCATTTTTTTCGCCTTCTAATCTTCGCTAGCCTCTGGGACGGAGGTGATACAGGGAGCATTGAAACATTTGCAGCTGCAGGAGGGAAAAAAAAAGAAGGGAGAGTAGTATTTAAAAAGACACATTTTAGAGAACAATGGGTAGACTGTTTCACGGTGAACCAAGCTGTTAACATTACATAGTACGTGTGCTTTCTTTACAAGGTCGCATTTTGCCTCTTATATTGAGGCCCTGCTGGTTTGGTGTGAGAGATCACACACGCAGGGCCGGCGGGCAACAGAACTCGGCTTGCAGGCAGACATGGTAAGCCACAGTCTTTTGACTTCTTTAACCTTCATAACGTGGGAATGGTTTCAAACAAACAGCAGCGCCCTCATTTCCCATACCAAGCACCCGTTGGGGTTGGCCATTTAAAAGGAGGGGCTGCGGTTTTCGGGTTAACGTGCAGCACAAACCCAACTAAACCCCGCCCCCCCCCACCCAATTCTCTGGGATGATCGCTTCACCCCTCCCCACACTGCGTGGCTAACAGCGGGGATGATTTCTGTTCAGCCACAGGCAAACAGCCCAGCAGGAACGGCCACCTCTGAATGTCCCCTTACTAAAATTTCCCTATTTCAACCAGGTGACCATGAATGATATCACTCTCCTGAGGACAACAGAGAGAGATAAAGAACGGATGTTGCTTGAATGCCAGCAAACACCGGGACCATACGCTGCCAGGCTTTGTTATGCAATGATTTCAGACTACGTGCTACTGGCCTGGCATGGTAAAGTGTCCTACCATGGAGGATGGAATAAGGCCACCCTCCCCAGAAACCTTTTGCAAAGGCTTTGGGAGTACATCCAGGAGAGCTTCATTGAGATGTCTCTGGAGGCTTTACGCTCCATCCCCATACACGTTAACAGACTTTTCCAGTAGCTGTACTTGCCGCAAATGCATCCCAAGTCTTCAGGGCAAATCAATCATTACACATGCTTGCTTTTAAACCATGTGCAATATTTACAAAGGTACACTCACCAGAGGTCCCTTTTCCGCCTTCAAGGTCCGTGAGCCCGCCTTGGGTGGGTTGGGAGGGTACTGGGTCCAGGGTGATAAACAGTTCCTGGCTGTCGGGGAAAACGTTTTCTCCGCTTGCATGCTGTGTGCTATCTTCCTTGTCCCCAAAATCCGCATCCCTGTTGCGTGAGAATCCATTGACGGAGTCCACGCACAGGGGTGGGGTAGTTGTAGGGGCACCTCCTAGAATGGGATGCAGCTCATCATAGAAACGGCATGTCTGGGGCTCTGACCCGGAGTGGCCGTTTGCCTCTCTGGTTCTTTGGTAGGCTTGCCTGAGCTCCTTAAGTTTCACACGGCACTGCTGCGGGTCCCTGTTATAGTCTCTGTCCTTCATGCCCTTGGAGTTTTTTTCAAATATTTCGGCATTTCATCTTTTGGAACGGAGTTCTGATAGCACAGATTCTTCTCCCCATACAGCGATCAGATCCAGTACCTCCCATTCGGTCCATGCTGGAGCTCTTTTGCGATTCTGGCTGGTCCCCTGTGCTGATGAGCTCTGCATAGTCACCTGTGCTGATCAGCTCGCCACGCTGGCCAAACAGGAAATGAAATTCAAACGTTCGCAGGGCTTTTCCTGTCTACCTGGCCAGTGCATCTGAGTTGAGAGTGCTGTCCAGAGCAGTCACAATGGAGCACTCTGGGATAGCCCCTGGAGGCCAATACCATTGAATTGCATCCACACTACCCCAAATTTGACCCAGCAAGGTCGATTTCAGCGCTAATCCCCTCGTCGGGGAGGAATACAGAAATCAATTTTAAGAGCCCTTTAAATTGACAAAAATGGCTTCGTTGTGTAGAAAGGTGCAGGGTTAAATCGATCTAACGCTGCTAAATTCGACCTAAACTCGTAGTGTAGCCCAGGGCTGTGACTCAGCAAATCAGAGTCTCTCCCCTGGTCTCCCTACTGCTCTGGAGAAAGGCTAAATTGCAGCAGGTTTCAGTGAACGCTCCCCGATGTGCTGGCGTAACTACATTGCCAGGACAAACGGGGGGTAGGGAAAGGGTAGTGCTAAGGACACTCTCAATGTCCTCCCATCTCTTCCTGGCCACCTACACAAGGAGGGGGGGAATGACTGACCAGCTCTGTGGAGCCTATTTCTCCTTGCGCACAGGAAGTGTTGGTACAGTGCATCAGTACAAGGGAGTATGATCTGGCCCTAACATAAGAAGATCCAAGGGATGTTCAGCGTTGATTTTTCCCCCATTAGTGGCTGGAAAGGATTACGTTTAAGAGATCAAAGCAGAATGAGAGGTATGGATTATTGGCATACCTCGAGGAGGGAACAATGCCCTTGGGACTGGATGGGTAAAGTGGATATTGCATTGCCAGTCCATCCTAGGTCTGTAGTCTCAATCTAGCATTGACTGGGCAGCCTGGAAAACTACATGGCTAAAATGCTGTAAGCAGTGCCAAATGCAGATGGCAGTCTCTTCCATCCTCTGAGGAAGATATATTTGGCCACATCACCCGAATGTGACACACTGGAACAAAGGCAGAGTTAGTAATTAAGAGACTAAATACAGTATTTTTCTCCCTGTGCTAAAGGATGGTTAGTCCATGCCAATTCAGGTCCAATGAGGGAAGCTTGCATTACATGATACTCGCTTTGCACAAAGGAGCAGGTTGCTGCAGTGCCAAGGCCAAATTCAATTCTCTGACTTCACTGGGGTTGCACCTGTATAAGCAAGAGGAACACTGAGCTCTGGATGTCTAATCTGGAGCTGGGACAAAAAGAGCTTGGTTTTGCCCAATATTGAAAATAAACATATGAAAGCAAAGCATATGAAAGGAGATACCAGCATTCAATGAAGAGACTAAGGAGGGACTTGTGTTTGGGGAACTGAACTAGGCTGTAGAAACTTAGGCTAAATTTCCAACTCCTTTGTGAATGTGGGCAAATTACTTTCCCTTCTGGTACCTCAGTTCCCCCATCAGTAAAATGGGACTAGTAATTTTCTGCTTCTGGGGGCACTGGGAGGATACATTCATTAGCATTTCTGAGGTGCTCAGCTCCTATAACGATGGGTACCCAGACATACCAGGTAGATTAATCATATTCGCTGAGTTTAAAGGACTGAATGATTTTGTTTAGTTACCTGATTTTTTTTTTCTTTCCAAAAAACAGATATTAAAATTATCTGGAGATATTGAAATGGGATTGTGACACCAGAAATATTTATACCTTAATTGAGATGTTTTATACATTTCCTCCAAAGCTGTAATATGTGTTAAAAGGTAGTGTGGGCTAGTGGAACAGGCATTAGGCTAGGAGTCAGGAGATCCAGGTGCTAGCCCTGGTTTGCTACTGCCCTTAGGCAAATCACTAAACCATTCTGTGGCTTTGTTTTACCTCCTACTCTTTATTTGGCTTGTCTCTTTAGAGCAGGGGTAGGCAACCTTTCAGAAGTGCTGTGCCGAGTCTTCATTTATTCACTTTAATTTAAGGTTTCGCGTGCCGGTAATACATTTTAACGTTTTTTAGACGGTCTCTCGCTATAAGTCTATATTATATAACTAAACTATTGTTGTATGTAAAGTAAAAAAGGTTTTCAAAATGTTTAAGAAGCTTCATTTAAAATTAAATTAAAATGCTGATCTTAAGCTGCCAGCCTGGGGTTCTGTTCACCTAGGCCTGCAGCGGGTTGAGCGCGGCCGGGACGCCAGCTGGCATGGGGCTGGCAGCTGGGACCCCAGACCTGGGCTGCGAGCTCCTGGGGCAGTGCCGCTGCAGAGCTCAGCCTGACCCAGTGCTCTGTGCTGCGCTGCTGTAGCGCTGCCAGCCACTGGTGCTCCAGGCAGCGTGGTAAGGTGGCAGAGAGTGGAGGGGTTGGATAGAGGGCAGGGGAGTTCGGGTCAGGTGGTCAGGGTGTGGGGGTGTGGATAGGGGTCAGGGCGGTCAGAAGGGGTAGTCGGGGGGGGGTGGGTTCCAGGGGCAGTCATGGGACAGGGAAAAGGGGTGGTTGGATGGGGCAGGAGTCCCGGGGGTGGGTTGTCAGGGGGCGAGAAGCAGGGGGGGAGTGGATGGGGGGTGGAGGGGGTGGGCTACACCCCCCTCCCCTAACCAGCCCTCCATATAATTTCCAAAACCCAATGTGGCCCTCAGGCCAAAAAGTTTGCCCACCCCTGTCTTTAAGCTGCCTTTGCACTTCCTTTCTTCTGTGGCCATGCAGAGGGCTGCCAACACCCAGCATTAGCACAGTGTCAGGGATCGTTTAACTTAGGCTTTGCTTCCCATAGCCAAACATGAGCCCTATGAAACAGAAGAGCCATAGTGTAGTATACTCCAGCCAAGTCCTAGACATGGCCTCTGTCAAGGCTGATTCCCCACTCTGGCATTTCGAGTGCAGAAGGTGGGGGCCTGCAAGGATTTTAAAAATTAATACTGGCCACTCCAGGCTGGTATTAAACTCCCAAGGCCACAGCTTCTCTCTGACCTCGGATGGGTAGATGCTGCCACCACCCAAGTGCAAACCCCACCCCCTTTTGAGAACCCAGGAAGGAACACTTGGAAATTCCTTCCTGTGGGGAACCCTCAAGCCCTTTCACCCTCCCCCGGGGAAGAGCTGAGGAAAAAAAAAAAAAGCAAAGGAAGTCAGCTGTCGCCACCAGCTAATTAAACAACATGTGCACAACCCTCGTAGGGACACAAAAATCCAATCCTGTTCTTAAAAAGGTAAATTTTATTTTATTTACCCCCCNGGAAGTCAGCTGTTGCCACCAGCTAATTAAACAACATATGCACAACCCTCTTAGGGACACAAAAATCCAATCCTGTTCTTAAAAAGGTAAATTTTATTTTATTTACCCCCCCCCCCCTCAAAAAAAATACAAATACATTTGGAACGTAGGCTTTTTCCTAGATCTTAAAAGAAACAATTACAAAAATTAAGCATCAAGATAGCTCTCCTGCGGTTCAGCTTAAAGTTTACAAGCAAAACAAAAGCATCTGGGGTTAGCACAGAGGAGTCCACAAGCCTTACAGAAAATAAAAGGAATAAACCTAATCGCGTCTATCTAAACATTCCCTGTCCCAATGAATCCTTCTAGGTATGGACGATTAATTTTCATACCTGGTCCAAACTTTACATAGCATTCCAGCTGCCCCCATCTCTTCAGCCCAGAAAGAACAACCGAGAGAGAAAGGGAAAGCTTCCCCCTCCCCCCCTTTTAAAAAGTTCTAGCCTTCCCATAGGCTCTTTTGGTCAGGTGCTCACTCCCTTTTCTTTACCTGGGGGACTTTTTAACCCTTAACCTGTTAAGCAAGCAGCCACCAAGAGGGACTTTATAGCTAACTGGCTGGGTGGGGGGCCATAAAAGGGAGCTCCCCCCCCCCCCTTCATTTATCACAGCCTCACTCCAGCCCTATGCCTGGGTCTGGGAGCAGGGCCACTGTACAGCTTTTTACCCCAGCTCTGCATCAGCTAGGGAAGCCCTCTGTGCAAGGGTATTCCTAGGGGGTCATTTCTGCCCACGGAAAAGCCCCTTTATGCTGCTACACTGATGTAAATGGGCATAGCTTTCTATAGCTCGTCACCACCCCACCTTGGAACCTTCTGGTGTCTAGGGCCAAGGC
Source organism: Platysternon megacephalum (assembly GCA_003942145.1). Taxonomy (NCBI): domain Eukaryota; kingdom Metazoa; phylum Chordata; order Testudines; family Platysternidae; genus Platysternon; species Platysternon megacephalum. Next base: position 35,943,023 of record QXTE01000002.1, on the reverse strand, counting down.
CAGGGAGACTTCAGTAGTCTATGATAGAGGGAGATTACTTAGAAGTGGCCAGATCCTAGTCCTTACTCTGGCTGCTTTGCCCTGCATTAGTGATGTAAACAGCTGTAAAAACATCTTAAATGATAAGTGAAAGACTCTGCCACCTGTACCCTGTAAGGGAATCCCTGGGTGATGTAGAACTGCTGTACTGACTCCGGTGCCAGCACACTATCCCAGTTCTCTACCTTAAGCCCTGACAGTCTCCTGCTGAGATTGAACCTGCATCCTTCCATCGGTTTCTTTTGATGCTGCTTTAAACACATGCACTCCAAATTATGTAAACTGGAAACATCGGACATACCGTCTTATGAATGGAATCTATAATTTCATGCCAGAAGTTTTCAATGCCATGACAATCCCCTAGCATGAATAAAAAGTTTCCTTCCAACAATTTTGCACACATAACAAAGCTCTGTTCTTGATGGGAACAGTTTATGTAATCTCTTTAGAAATAAATAAGCCTTCTGCTGAAAGTTAAATGACACTATAATTTTCTTGACGTTTATAGACATTTCATCCTGCTCACATGTAGCTGTCTGAGCCAGATGTAAGCCAGGGTCTGAATGAGCTCTCCCCTGTCTTCCGTTGATGAACTGGGACAAAAGACCTCAGGAGCAGACTGTATTTGCATCAACACACCTACTTTGCTTAGGTGATCAGCAGGTAGACCTGCTTTGCCAAAGTGATCAATTTTGGCTGTTTTGGGTTAAAATTTACTTTAGTCTTGGACACAGGGGCAATGAAATGTTATCTTTAAATACAGTTCAGCTGTTTAGTCAGACAGTAATGTGCCCTAATTGAGGGGGTCACCCTAACTTGAACCTCACTTGCTAAGAAGGAGCTAGTGATGCCAAATCCGACTGAAAATCAGAAGGGGTACGGACTCTTTTTGTTGGGTTCTTTTGAAGGCTAAGTGGGTTGCATAGGTGTGAACGAGGGCATCATTTGAAGATAATGAAATTTTAAAAGGTGCACCCGAGGACTACAGAATTGCTGTTTCTGTGATGGTGCATAAAAAGGAAAATTCAGCCTGATGGTCGGAGACCAGGTGAGTTTGCAAGGCTGGCAGTCAGGAAAAAAAAAGTTCATAAATTGACATCAAATCAGATATGAAATCATTGAGACACAATGAACATTGTGATGGAGTCTATCATGGAGAGGGCTGGGTTGTGCCAATGGTTAAATAGCTAACATTACTTGTAGAGCTGTTCAGAAGTTTTTCCAACAAAAGTTTGTCATAAAAAAGGGGTTTATAAAAAGGTTTTTCTGAGAGTTTGATAAAGTTTGTTCTTAAAAATTCTGAAGTGCAAAGCTTTAAAAAATTTTTTTTGTTTAGTTTCATATAGTGGAGGAAAAATTCATAATTAAAGTCCTTCTCCTGCAAAAAGAGAACAAGTTAAAAAGAGAGTGGAGGAGAAACCTACTCCCTTTGCTATACTCCCCCCCCCCTCCTCCTCCCACCCTACTTCTTCTAGTTTAGAGTGGGGGGGTGGGGAGTCAAATGGGAGAATGCTCTCCCTGTGGAAAAGAGTGAAAGCAGCATCTGAGAAAATGGGTTTCTTCCCCCTTCCCTTAAAAAAACAACAACCACAAAACTACACACACACACCATACTAATAGTAGAACCAGAGAAGAGAATAAAGAGAGAAAAGTAGTATCCCAAAAACCCAAGGTTTCCCCCCTCTCCCTCTCAAATGAAACAAGTTTTCCAATCCAGCCAAACAAACCAAAATACTCATTTTCTTTTCAAGGGTTTGTGAAATTTTTTTTGCAACCAAGCAAAGCTACTTACATAAGAATCCTCTAAGGAAAAATGAGAAAACAGACACCAGCTGCAAGGTAGGTTTCTCCTTTCCTTCTGCTAATTTCCCTTATCCTGAAGGAGAGACTCAGATACTTTTCCCTAGTGGAGATCTGTTGGTGGTACTCTCTTAAACCTGTGGGACTCCATTTTGAATCAAGTGGAGGAGGCTGATTGGCCAGAATCTGCTAGGGGTGGGTTTAAGAAACTATAAAGTCTGCTTCAAGCACAAGGGACTCATTCCAGTCTGGACATTGATTTTAGCAAGAATTCTACTCTGTGTTGAGGCGCTGGTGTCAATATGGGAGCTTAACTAGGCAGAGGCCTACTCCAGACCTGCTGCCAGGGTTTCACACCATTTTGAAAGCTTAGACTTGTTAGAAGCTTGTTCTGACTCTGTGGCATTGATTCCAGTTAAGTAGCTCAGTTTATTTAGAGCCAGGCTACAGCTCTGAGGAGGTTATGTCAGCATGGGAGTTTAATATAACTCAGGAGCCTACTTCAGATTGGGAATGTGTTAGAACTCGGAAACACGGTCTAGCTTGGAGGTTTGGTTTAGCTCAGAAGCTTGCTCCAGCCTCAGAGTTCAGTATAACTTTGGAACCAGGTCTAGTTTTAGGTGTTTATTCTAGTTGAGGGTTGCAATTAAGAGCCTACCTGCCTTTAATTAAGGGATGTATTAATGGACATTTATTTCTGATGAATCTGCTATTTGAATTTTAAAATTTAAAATTAACATACTTCCTAGGATCTTAAATTACAAACCACTTATTTTCTACAACTTTAATAGACATATTCTCCTTATTTCCCCTACAGTCTATGACCTACAGCACACAAGCTACAACTACAGTGTGACACATGAAACCCCACAATGCTGAGTTTTGTGGTCACTGTTCAGATTAGATTCTCACTTAAAGTGCCTGCAAGTTACCATGGTGACCACTAAAAATTGTACATGTGCTAGCACATCTTACAGAGCTAGAGACTCAGGCCCAGATCCACAAAGGCTCCTAACTTCATTGAAATGGATCTGGGCCTCACTTCTCACTCAACAGTAACTCATTGAGTCTTCTTGTCCAGAAGCCAGGGAAATAGCAACAGAAACAGCAAAAAACACTTATGTATTTTCTTGACTCTTCTCTGAAGATGCCCCCCTCTGCACTAAAGGTCTTGTTTGCAGCACAGAATTCTACTTCTTTCATGCCAACTGTATTTGAAAGTCTGTATTGAGTTAAACAGTGTTAAATAGGAAATGGCACAGCAGAATGAAAGAGAAACAAGAAGGTACAGGCCAGAGGAAGGGCAGTGTTGTGCTGGAGGGGGGCTCTTGGAATCGGAACAGATAATTCTTCTTCACATTTTGTCACCAAGTAAAGGAAGGAGGGTCTGTGTGACTTACTTCTTGAGTTCACTTGCTCTCTTCATGCTGCTAAATCACCCCTGCCACAGTTAATCTATGGCAGGAGATCATAAAACTGGAGGGCAAATTGCTTGGCTTCATAATGGACTGGATTGCAGCAAGTGCACTTACTTTCCCATTTCCCTCCCACCCAGTCCGTGAAGTCAGCTGAAGCAGTTCTTGTGACGCCAGATGAAAATTTCCAGCTGTATCTTTAAAGGAATGGGGAGCTGGTGGAGCTGTGTGAGGATGTTGGTGCTGTGATAGTGTTCCCAACTTTTCCTTTTAATGCACACAAGAAGCTCTTACTGTTGTTACGAGGAGCTACTACAGACAGACGAGAATAGGCTCCCCCCCCCCCTTTGTGGGTTTAATAAAAAATGAAACTACATATGTCCTGAAAATAGGCCTTTCTAATGCAAATACTGAGAAAACTCAAGCCGCAATACCTTGTCCAAGTAGATAACACTACATGTACAGTTCACTGGGCAAAGTCAGTCAGCATGGCTGCGACAACAACAAAACAGCAAGGCTTTAGAATACCAGGAGTTGCTATCGTTATTATTTATATTTGTCCCTAGAGGCCCAAAGCAAGATTAGGGCCCGTTGCTAGGCACTATACATAGACAACAGTCTCTTCATTGACAACGTACTGACTAAATAGACAAAGAGAAGTATTATTGTCCTCATTTCACAGTTGGGGCACAGAAAGAGATTAAGTGACTTGCCCAAGGTCCTAATGTCCATAGCAAGAGAAGAAATTAAAAGCTCAGTCCAGTGTCTTAACCACAAGCCGCCTTCTCTAACTACCACATGAGGAAGCTTTTTGAGACCAACTTACATGAAAACTATTAAAGCAGGAATAAAACTGACCTTGTTTAAAAAATAAGTGCAAACAACAAAAGTCTTAATAAACACCATCTTGGCATCTCAAAGCCAGGCTTATTCTGTCACTAGGGAGGCCATCTGTGTCATTATTGCCTTTTACTTTCATATATTGACTTCAATTTTCTCATTTTTATGTAAGACCTTGGTAGGCTCAGAATACAGTGTTCATCATCAGGGGCAGGAAAACAACACAATAACAGAGGTTGCAGTTGGAGTGGTTTCAAGTGCTTAAGTAACCTTCTGGGAAATGGTAAGAGCTGCTCCAGCCAATTACAAGTATTAGTCCAGGCTTCCTTTTCAGCTATAGAGAGAGACTGTAAGCCCTCCAGCTTCCCTCTCCCCCCTCGTATTAACGGTTTGCTAGGACAGCCACGGCATCGCACACATGTCTTTCATGAGCTTCCAATGAATCGTGAGTGTTTGGCAAATGAAAGGACCAGCTCCAGAAGCTTGTTTTCCAGTTCTGTGATGGCCAGGTCCCTGTTTATATCCAAATGAAGAGGGACAGACCATTCCTATTTTTAGGGAAATAAGGGCTCCAAAGCTATACTGAGTGCGGGAAAGGAGGTAGTGGGGAAGGAGTTTTACTATGAGAATGTGCTGCTGGAGCCATTATACTGCTGTAGGACAGGAGTGGGCATCCTGGCTCCAGCTTCAGAAATGCTGGGGGGCAGAAGGGGTTCACCAATGTACTTTGCTGCACCTTTGGAAAGATGTAATCTGTTAATCCCCATGGTGCTATTGTGTGACCCTGGGAATCAGGGCCGTATTTATCCTTCCACCCAGCCCAGCCAGGCCATTCTTGGGTGCTGAGCAGGCCCAATAGTGCTAGCAGCAACCTCTTGCCATGCTAAGGGAGTACAGACTGCCAAACCATAGCTGCCTCCTATGCATGAGCAATTGGGGAGAGGAAGGGCTCCAGGTATCCTTACACTCATAATTAGGATTGTAACATTTAGATAGTATCATATTATTACATAGTAACCAACCTAGTAGGTGTGGGGGTGGGGAGCGGTCAATGTGATATATCTGGACTTTAGTAAGGGTTTTGACACAGTCCCATGCAACATTCTCAAAAGAAGTCTGATGAGGTTCAACACTTGGGAGTCCGGCACTTGGGACAGAAGAATCCCATGCACCGCTACAGGCTGGGGACCGACTGGCTAAGCAGCAGTTCTGCAGAAAAGGACCTGGGGATTACAGTGGATGAGAAGCTGGATATGAGTCAGCAGTGTGCCCTTGTTGCCAAGAAGGCCAATGGCATATTGGACTGTATTAGTAGGAGCATTGCCAGCAGATCGAGGGAAGTGATTATTCCCCTCTATTCAGCACTAGTGAGGCCACACTTGGAGTATTGTGTCCAGTTTTGGTCCCCCCCCCCCAGTACATAAGGGATGTGGACAAATTGGAGAGAGTCCAGCGGAGGGCAATGAAAATGATTAGGGGGCTGGGGCACATGACTTACAAGGAGAGGCTGAGGGAACTGGGGTTATTTAGTCTGCAGAAGAGAAGAGTGAGGTGGGATTTGATAGCAGCCTTCAACTACCTGAAGGGGGGTTCCCAAGAGGATGGAGCTAGGCTGTTCTCAGTGGTGGCAGATGACAGAACAAGAAGCAATGGTCTTAAGTTGCAGTGGGGGAAGTCTAGGTTGGATATTAGGAAACACTGGAATGGGTTACCTAGGGAGGTGGTGGAATTTCCATCCTTAGAGGTTTTTAAGGCTCGGCTTGAGAAAGCCCTGGCTGGGATGATTTAGTTTGTGTTGGTCCTGCTTTGAGCAGGGGATTGGACTAGATGACCTCCTGAGGTCTTTTCCAACACTAATATTTTATGATTCTATGAATAGCGGGGAGAGAATGTGTTTAAGCAAGGAACCAGCAGTTAGGAGATCTAGACTCTTTTCCCCATCCCTACACAGTGAATCGCAGACAAATCACCCAGCCCCACATTTTACAATTTGGATGCGTCACTTCCGGCACCTAAGTAAAGATACTTAGAAGTGCTGAAGTGTTCTCCTTTTGTCAAGTGCTTTGAGATCCTCAGATGAAAGCTATTAATGTAAATGTAAGGTATTATTGTTTGTGATGTGTAAGCTAATTGGAGGACAACATATTCCTGTGCACTATGGCTACCATGGTAGCTCGGCATACCATCTGAAATGTGCACCATATCTAAAGTGGGAAATGCCAAACTAGAAATAGATTTTCAAGGTAATATGAAAAATTTCTGATCCCTTTTGAAATTTCGCAAAATGTGTAAAAACATAGAAACATGCAAAATGAATTGGCACTAAATTTTGCTCAAAGCCTACTCCTTCAGTCTTCTCATAAAAAATAACATGTGACCAGACGACTGGTGAAGTTACCACAGACAGTAAAGGGGAAAAGATGCAGATCAGGATATGTAAAGGATATGCCAGGAATCTTTTGACCAATTTGAATGAATTCAAATCAGCGGGGCCAGATGCTATTCACCTGAGGATACTGAAGGAATTAGCTGAAGAAATCTCAGACCCACTGGCAATAATATTTGCAAACTCGTGGATGACAGGAGAGGTCCAAGAAAACTGGAGAAGGGCTAACATAGTAACATAAAAAGGGGGAAAAAAGAGGAGCTGGGGAACTATAGACTAGTCACCCGACTTCAATACCTGGGAAACTACTAAAGCAATGTATAAAACATTCAATTTGCAAATAGCTGGAGGATGAAGGGGTGATCACTAGCAGCCAGCATGGATTTACCGAGAACAAATCATGCCAAATCAGCTTGATTTCCTTCTTTGACAGGGTAACTGGTTTGGGGGATAGGGAGAATGTGGTGGACATAATATACTTGGAATTCAGCAAGGTTTTTGACACAGTCCCACATGACACTCTGATAGATAAGTTGGAGAAATGTGGGCATGGCAGAACTACCATTAAGTGGATATATAATTGGTTAAACAACCACAAACAAAGAATAACTATTAATGGAATGATATCTGATTGCGGGGATGTCTCAAGTGGGGTTCCACAGAGATCTGTTCTAGGTCTGGTGTTGTTTAACATCTTTATTAATGACCTGGATGTAGGAATAGAGAGTATACTGATCAAATTTGTAGATGACACAAACCTGGGGTGGGGGGTTGCCAGCATTTTGGAGGATAGAGCTAAAATTCAGAGGGATCTTGATAAATTGGAGAACTGGGCTATAGACAATAAAATGAAATTCAACAAAGACAAATGTAAGGTGCTATACTTAAGGAAGAAAAAAACAAATGGGGGGGAGGGAGTAACTAGCTTGGCAGCAGCACTGCTGAGAAGGATCTGGGAGTTGTGGTGGATCACAACCTCAACACGAGTCAGCAATGCAATGCTGTTGCAAAAAAAGGAAATGCAATTTTAGGTTGCATTAACAGAAGCATAGCATGCAAGACACGGGAGGTGATAGTACTGCTCTACCTGGCTCTGGTGAGGCCTCGGCTGGAGTACTGTGTCCAATTTTGGTCACCAATATATAGAAAGGATGTAGAGAAACTGGAAAGGATCCAGAAGCGAGCGACAAAGATGTTCAAAGGGATGGAATGACAGCCATATGAGCAAAGGCTGAAGGAACTGGGTATGTTTAGTTTGGAAAAGTGGAGATTAAGAGGGGGACATGATAGTGGTCTTCAAATACTTGAAAAACTGCCATAAAAAAAGATGGAGAAAAGTTGTTCTTTCTTGTCATAGAGGGCAGGACAAGAGGCAGTGGGTTCAAACTACAGCATAGCAGATTTAGATTAAATCTCAGGAAAAACTTCCTAACTGTAAGAACAGTAGGACAATAGAACAGACTGCCTAGGGAAGTTGTGGAAGCGCCTTCACTGGAGGTTTTCAAAAGGAGGCTGGGTAGCCATCTGTCTTGGATGGTTTAGACACAACAAATCCTGCATCATGGCAGGGGGTTAGACTAGGTGATCCTTGCCGTCCCTTCTAACCCTATGATTCTAAAAACTTTTTTCCAGTTTTGCCCAGCACTAGTGGTCAGGTATTCCTCGCTTTTTAAAACAAAACAAAACAAAAACACTGAGCTGTGCAGAGCTATTTCACATGTGAGTAATTATGCAGTCAGAAGCTCTGGCTAGTTCCTAAACAAACATCCTTTACTTTAACAAGGAAAGTTATTGTGTAGCCTCTCAGGTTACAGTTTGATGCCTTGTGTAATGTCTGACATCTGTTAATTATTTCTCAATGGTTAAACCATTATCAACCTTTTAGTAAATTCTTTCTTTATAGTGTAATCCAAACTACAGGAGAAAAAAACCCCAATGTTTTGCTGTCTTCCACCCCCAAACATAACAAATTATTCATCATCATCGTCACACCAGAAAGCCTCATGATTTGGGAAGAGTTAATAAGATGATGCATCCCACGTATAACTGACTCATTGGATATAAAAAAGTATATTTGTGTGTGGGACCAGTAGGCCTCACCCCTCCAACCTCGTGCTGCAAAGGGGAGCCCCCAACTGTTTGTACTTTCCCTCTATAGCAATCCAGTTATCAGTTATATTGTCCCAAGGAAAAGAGCTAGAGATCTGTTGGGTTTTTTTAAGTGAAAGCTGAGATTCTACTTCATGGGCCCCAAACCCAGGCCTGTTAACAAGTTTTTAGTCTGAAGGGGTCTGATTCTAGGACCTTCTCTTTCTGAGCTGTAATGTCGGGCTGAATTAGAGTATAAACAACTTGGGTCAGGGCTCAAGTCCTCCTCTACTGTATGGTCTGTACAGTGCCAAGCACCATCATGAAACTGAATAATAACAATAATAAAGAGTTTCAGCATGTGACATCCCAGCTACAATGGAAACCTGCTGGATCATGGAGTGAGTCAATAGGGTTTAGATGCATCATTTTTAAAATCCCATATACTGAAAGTATATTTTAAGAATTTTATACTCTTACGCAGCTATTGATCCACAATGCATGCAGCTCCTTTTAGTGGGACTGACGATGACAGAATAAGAAAGATCAGGAAGACAAAATGCTACTTTATACCTGATAAGTGCTTTAAAAACTGGGAGCCAAATTCAATAGGATTTTGCTGCTATAAAGAGGAGAATTTGTCCCTGGAATTGCACCTTTTAGATGTGTTTATGGAGCACAAGACTGACTTTAACAAGTATATTTAGCCAGTTTCAGGGGCGAGATTCCCTGCTTACCTGTGTTGTTACTATTTGCAATTCTTCCATGGGGGGAAGGTGGTTCACAAGCTGTCTGTGTATGGTGCACCAGCGAGCCTGGTGTTTCTGAAACACAAACAGTATCTTTCAGTCTCTATAAACCGAGAGGGGTACCACCTTCCATGGGATTTTTCTTTCAAAATATTGCAGTAACAAGTGTTCTCTTGTATGATCATAAAGTGCCAAAGCTGCCTGTCAGCACTCAATAAATACAAATTAATAATAGGTCTGTAAAATACTAAATATTGCTTCCAAGATACCTCTACTTGCAGGCGTGAGAATGATCTGCCCAAGAAGCATGAAGCATGTTCTTGGTTAAGGGATGTTTGTAAATGGAACTGTTCTCTCATATGAAAGATTGAATTTGTTTTAATGTGTGTCAGATCTACCCAATTGTACAAGTATGTTTACAGTATATAGCAAGAAAGGGAGGCACATGGAATGAAAATACAAATAGGCTCACTCTTCCTTCTCTGTCGCCTCCTTCCTGAGTCAGTTGGGGGTCCCTCCCGCCTAGGTGGGATTCAACCACACAGGAGAACAGGCAGTGTTTGCTCAGACACCCTCCTTTGGAATTTCTGCTGGGGAAGGGCAGCCTTCAACTGCTGTTAGGGCTTCATAGGAGCTGCCCAGGGATGCACTGATTCAGTTCATCAACCCACTGCCATGGCCAAACTATCTCCCCAGCCAGTACCCCCGACTTTTTGTATTGTGCCAAATGGCTGTTGCCCACTTGTGGCCACTTGGTGCTACAGTAACCTTTCCCCAGCAGACTTCTGCCATGAAGGGCAGTTCACTAGCAGAAGCAGGCATTACCCAGGGCTGAATTGTTTACATAAATGTCTGAGAAAACTAATGGTGATGATTACAATGTACTGTTATGAAAGAGGTGTTAATGGCTTGCCCTTGGGGGTGTTAGATGCAAAGGCAATCACGGCATTCTCTTTTGTGCCCAGCAATAGGAGCAATGGAGGTTCTTCTCCTAGTGCAGAACAATGGTGCACTAAGAAGGGGGCTGATACCTGGAGCCACTTGGTGAGACCATGTGGCCCAGAGGGAGAGGGTGAAGGTAACAGGGTTTCCTAGCTTTCAGGCTGGAAGAAAATGGTGCCTTAAGCAGTCAGGAGATTGAGTTTGATGTGGAAAGAAGCAGCCTGCGTTTGGCTGGGAGTCAGTTGCTGCTTGGGACCAGGCAGTGGTTCCTTACTTGGGAAAAAGGAGCTGCCTGCATGCAGTGTGTTCCTGTAGCTGTTCAGGGATACAGGATTCAGGTACGCTTTGTAAACAAACAAATTACATTCAGAAAATGCCTGACTTTGTGGCACCGATTTCTGCTCCAAATGGGAAAGTGACCTGCCAAGGCCTGAATTTCAGCTATTACTTCATCAAGGAGGCAACAGTAACAGCAAACTTCTTTTGTAAGGTCTAACTGTGTATTCTTTACTGAGGCAGAACTGCTACTAACTTTAGTGGGAATTTGGTCTGTAAGAACTGCAGAATTGTGCCGCTCACCTGGAAAGCACCGACGTGGGGCGAGGATACCCTGTTCTGTGTGATTAGAATGTTACACTCCTGCTTCCTCCACTCGGCCCCAATCACTCTACCTCCCAGACAGGGTGAGCCGCCATTTCTGCGCTGTAATTCAACAAACTTTTAGGCATAAACTTCCCCACTTCTCTCTGGGTTTTTCCATGGAAGGGGATGACCTGGCTGCTAGACTTTAGAGAGGAAAAAAGATATGTTATTTTGTATATGGCATCATACTTATCCACGCCACTATCTAATGGGCAAAGTGTGGCAAAAAGAAAAGTCCTTGCCTGAAAGATCCAAACGGGTGCAATACAATACAGAGCGAACACAGAGCAGGGTGTGGCCATTGTAGCTGGAAAGCGTCACAGAATGGGTGTGTCTTGAGCAGTTTTCTGAGGCAGGATGTTTACTGAACTTTAAAGGGGAGCCTGCTCTGGGTATAAGGCCTGGTCTACACTAGGAAATTAGGTCAGTATAACTATGTTGCTCAGGAGTGTGAAAAATTCACACCCTTGAGTGACGCAACTAAACCAACCTAATAGACAGCTTTAGGTAGATGGGAAAATTCTCCCATTGACCTAGCTACTGCCTCTCCAAGAGGTGCATTACCTATGATGAGAGAAGAACCCCTCCCATCAGCGAAGGTAACATCTTCACTGAAATGCTACAGTGGCACGGCTGTAGCGGTGCAGCTGCGCCACTGCAGTGTTTTAAGTGTAGACAAGCCCTCAGAGGTGGCATGGAAGAAATCATGATGTCAGGAGTGAACCAAAGAGAAAAAGGACAGAATACTGGTGGGAACGCCGAGCCCTGAATTAGGAGCCGTGCTGAGCTGCATCACCACAGCTGGAGTTCCAATGTCTCCAGGAGCTCCCAGATAGTGCAGACACTGTACCGCCCTTCAAGAGTAGGGTTGCCAACTGTCTAACCACACAAACCCCGCCCCTTCTCCGAGGTCCCGCCCCGCTCCCTCCATCCCCCTCCCTCCATCGCTCGCTCTCCCCCACCCTCACTCACTTTCACTGGGCTAGGGCAGGGGGTTGGGTTGCGGGGTGGAGGGTGCGGACTCTGGGCTGGGGCAGAGGGGTTCAGCTTGTGGGAGGGGGCTCCAGGCTGAGCCTGGGACAGGGGGATGGGGTTCAGGAGGGGGTGTGGAGTGCAGGCTCTGGGAAAGTTTGGGTGCAGGAGGGGTCTCGGGGCTGGGGCAGGGGATTGGGGTGCAGGCTCTGGGAGGGAGTTTGCGTGTGGGAGGGGGCTCAGGGCTGGGGTAGGGGGTGCGGGCTCTGGGAGGGAGTTTGGGTGTGGGAGGGGGCTCCGGGCTGGGGTTGGGGTGGAGGAAGGGGTGAGGGGTGCAGGCTGTGGCCAGGTGACACTTACCTCGGACAGCTCCTGGTTAGCGGCGCAGCAGGGCTAAGGTAGGCTCCCTTCCTGCCTTAGCCCTGCGCTACTCGCAGAAGCAGTGACCATGCCCCTGAGGCTCCTGGGAGGGGCAGGGAGTCTCCGCCACTGCCCCTGCCTGCAAGCACTGCCCCCGCAGCTCCCATTGGCTGCAGTGGGAACTGCGGGAGTGGTGCTTGCAGGCAGGGGCAGTGTGCGGAGACCCCCTGCCTCGCCAGGGACCGCAGGGGTGTGCTGACTGCTTCCCGAAGCAGTGTGGGGCCAGGGCAGGCAGGGAGCTGGCCTTAGCCCCGCTGCGTCGCCAGACTTTAAGCGGGCTAAAATCTCCCAGTTTGGTTTCAGTAGCCTCCGGGAAATAGAGCCCGAATCCGGGAGACTCCTGGCGAAAGCGGAAGGATTGGCAACCCTATAGAATGCTGCTGTGAAAGTGAAGAACAATCAGACACAGGCACATTGCTTCTAGGAGAGAAACCTCTGATGTCTGTGTTAAAGTACCCTTCACAGGACTTCTGGTTCCTGGAGACCAGAAGGATGACCATGATCTTTATGGTTTTAACTTAACTTAACAGGGGCAAGGTGCACTCCTCCTTCCTGCCCCCCACTGCCCTCTTTGCAAAAACCAGTGCTCATAGTCCAGCAGAATTCTCCCACTCCCTGAGCACAGAGATCCCCATTGTGCCTGACCCAACAGAGCAGACAGGCACAACGGGATGAGGCTTCTTATACCTCTCCCTCTCCTCCACTTCCCGGGGCAAAGAGATGGTTAGAGTGGACGGGGGGAAGATGATGTTGGTAGGGACATTTTGGATTTCTTTGGCTACCTAATTCACTTCTATCACAAAGCAGGATGGTTCCCTACAGACAGTATATCTTCCAGTGCTTTGTCCAATCCCATTTTAACTACTCACTCCGTGGAACTGCCACCATTGCATCTGGGATGATGTTCTGCCGCCTTACAGACCTCACTGTTTCTTGATTTTAAGTTCTAATTTTCTTTGCTCAAATTGATCCTGTGACTCCACGTCATTACAGTAGAACCTCAGAATTACAAACACCAGAGTTACAAACTGATCAGTTAACCACACACCTCATTTGGAACCAGAAGCACACAATCAGGCAGCAGCAGAGGCCAAAAAAAACCCCCAAAAAAAAACCCACACAAAAAACCCCCAGTACAATATTGTGTTAAACGTAAACTAAAAAAAAAAAAAGGGGGAAAGAACCATTTTTCTTCTGCACAGTAAAGTTTCAAAGCTTTAAGTCAATGTTCAGTTGTAAACTTTTGAAAAAACAACTGTAACATTTTGTTCAGAGTTACAAACATTTCAGAGTTATGAACAACCTCCATTCCCGAGGTGTTCGTAACTCTGAGGTTCTACTGTACTCTCACATGCTCTTAACAATTCTCTGTCTTTACTCCCTACCAAATAATTGGCCATCATTATCACAATTCCCATAAATATAGAACATAGTGTAAAACCTTAACCTACAAGTGTTGTACCCCTTCTAGTTCCATTAAAAAGAAACAATGTGGAGCATGTTAAGTATTGAATATTTGGTTTCAAAAGCAGGGCTTTTCCCCAGTCAAACAGGGTAGATCACAGCAGCAGCCTTTACAGAACACTGAAACATCATTTTGGAATGTTGACATTTCAGAGAGAGGTTTGTTGGCTACCATTAAAAAGCACAAAAACACAAAGTTTTAAAAAAAGAGTAAAAAATGAAACTGCAGACACCGAATTTTGCTATTTGTGTATTTTTCAAAATACTGACATTTTCTAAAACTCCTTTCCTCTTTTGGGGGCCCATCACTTAATATCTTAATGCTGAATTGCGGTTTACTAGTAAAAATAAACAGATAAATGGAAATGAACACTAAGAGTTGAAAAACAAGAGATTGTTGTAATATTGTACTTTTCCATGAAAGTTAACCACAACAACAAT
>QXTE01000002.1:35879232-35928712 GCA_003942145.1 Platysternon megacephalum | reverse complement strand
GCAGAATTCTCCCACTCCCTGAGCACAGAGATCCCCATTGTGCCTGACCCAACAGAGCAGACAGGCACAACGGGATGAGGCTTCTTATACCTCTCCCTCTCCTCCACTTCCCGGGGCAAAGAGATGGTTAGAGTGGACGGGGGGAAGATGATGTTGGTAGGGACATTTTGGATTTCTTTGGCTACCTAATTCACTTCTATCACAAAGCAGGATGGTTCCCTACAGACAGTATATCTTCCAGTGCTTTGTCCAATCCCATTTTAACTACTCACTCCGTGGAACTGCCACCATTGCATCTGGGATGATGTTCTGCCGCCTTACAGACCTCACTGTTTCTTGATTTTAAGTTCTAATTTTCTTTGCTCAAATTGATCCTGTGACTCCACATCATTACAGTAGAACCTCAGAATTACAAACACCAGAGTTACAAACTGACCAGCTAACCACACACCTCATTTGGAACGAGAAGCACGCAATCAGGCAGCAGCAGAGGCCAAAAAAACCCACAAACCCCACACAAAAAAAACCCAGTACAATATTGTGTTAAACGTAAACTAAAAAAAAAAGGGGGGGGAAAGAACCATTTTTCTTCTGCATAGTAAAGTTTCAAAGCTTTAAGTCAATGTTCAGTTGTAAACTTTTGAAAAAACAACTGTAACGTTTTGTTCAGAGTTACAAACATTTCAGAGTTATGAACAACCTCCATTCCCGAGGTGTTCGTAACTCTGAGGTTCTACTGTACTCTCACATGCTCTTAACAATTCTCTGTCTTTACTCCCTACCAAATAATTGGTCATCGTTATCACAATTCCCATAAATATAGAACTTAGTGTAAAACCTTAACCTACAAGTGTTGTACCCCTTCTAGTTCCATTAAAAAGAAACAATGTGGAGCATGTTAAGTATTGAATATTTGGTTTCAAAAGCAGGGCTTTTCCCCAGTCAAACAGGGTAGATCACAGCAGCAGCCTTTACAGAACACTGAAACATCATTTTGGAATGTTGACATTTCAGAGAGAGGTTTGTTGGCTACCATTAAAAAGCACAAAAACACAAAGTTTTAAAAAAAGAGTAAAAAATGAAACTGCAGACACCGAATTTTGCTATTTGTGTATTTTTCAAAATACTGACATTTTCTAAAACTCCTTTCCTCTTTTGGGGGCCCATCACTTAATATCTTAATGCTGAATTGCGGTTTACTAGTAAAAATAAACAGATAAATGGAAATGAACACTAAGAGTTGAAAAACAAGAGATTGTTGTAATATTGTACTTTTCCATGAAAGTTAACCACAACAACAATGTGAATGAGTCACTGACCTTTCCTGAATTCTCTCTAATCCTGCTGGTAGACAGTTTCCAAATCTCACAGTACATTGAGTGCCATGATGGTGTTAAAAGAATATGTAGTAAAGGCTGTTTGGCATGAGAAACTATTTCTCCTTAAAATCAGGGTTGTGATTTTCAAAGCTGTCTAGGGGATTTAGATTAAAATGAATAGAAGATATGTATCTAAATCCTCTAGGTGGCTTTGGAAATCTTATCCTAGGTCTACTGAGAGCAAATTGTTGTTAAAGTGTTGTTTTGAAGAACTATAAATCAATAGATACTATACTGGAGAGGGGACAGAATTTTTAACACAGATCCATCGGTGCATAGATGGAGAAGCCCTGCTCAAATCCCACCATTTTGCTGTTCAAATGTCAAACCTAGTGATATTCAGGTGGCACTATATAGATCTGGATTACTAGTTAAAACCCAGTCAAGTCCATATTGACTGAAGGATGATACCAACTAATGCAGGGGTGGGCAAACTACGGCCCTGGGGGCCGCATCCGGCCCTTCAGAAGTTTTAATCCGTCCCTTGAGCTCCTGCCGGGAAGCAGGGTCAGAGGCCTGCTCCGCACGGCTCCCAGAAGCAGCGGCACGTCCCCCCTCCGGCTCCTACATGTAGGGACAGCCAGGGGGCTCTGCACACTGCCCCTGCCCCAAGCACCACCCCCGCAGCTCCCATTGGCCAGTAAACGGGGCCAATGGGAGCTGCAGGGGTGGCGCCTGCAGACGGGGCAGTGCGCAGAGCTGCCTGGCTGCGCCTCCGCATAGGAGCCAGAGGGGGGACATGCTGCTGCTTCTGGGAGTTGCTTGAGGTAAGCGCTGCCCAGAGCCTGCACCCCTGATCCCCTCCTGCATCCCAACACCCTGCCCCAGCCCTGATCCCCCTCCCGCCGTCCGAATCCCTAAGTCCCATCCTCCTGCACCCCAGAGCCTTAACCCCCTGCCCCAGCCCAGAGCCCCCTCCTGCACCCTGAACTCCTAATTTCTGGCCCCACCTCAGAGCCCACACCCCCAGCTGGAGCCCTCACTTGCTACTGCACCCCAACCCCCAATTTCGTGAGCATTCATGGCCCACCATACAATTTCCATACCCAGATGTGGCCCTCAGGCCAAAAAGTTTGCCCACCTGTGATCTAATGGCTGTTCGGTCACCTCTCTGAACCACGTTTTGGTGGTCTGATTCTAAGTCCCAGTCGACAGGTTCTATCCACATTGTTATTGGCATGAGTTAGCATCCTTCTAGACAACCCCACCAAAGAGACTGAATGGGTATAAAGAAATTATTATTCTCTCTCCCCCTAGAAGCGGTCCCTTTGGATCAGGTGTTGATGCACATTGGTGTGTGTGTGTATGCATGTGTGTGTATGTGTGAGAAAGAGAGAGCTGAGTTAGTATGGTATGTACATATGAACAATAAATTTGCACACACAACATGCACAGATGCATAATGGTTTCCTTTGTGAAGCAATGGTATGTTCACACTGTGGTCTCAGGGCAATCTATCTAGCTTGTTATCTGGGTTAAAAATCTGTGTTTTAATATTTTTTCCACTGTTGTAAAATATTGCAATTTACTGAATGATGCATCAGCTAACCCTTTCACCTTTGCCAATCCTGGACTAGAGTTTCTTGCCTTCCAAATTAGTTTCTAGGTATAGTGCCTATGGCATCTGTGGGATTGGGATGGTCTAAAATTACTAATGGTTCTTATTGTTCTAGAAACATTGGCATTATAGGAAGCTGTCAAATCCTGTTGTTGCATTACTTTTTTCCACTGTGATAATACAGCTCTATATTTTACTGCCCATTTTACCCATTGCAGAAAGCATTAATGAGCAACTGTAAGCAGACAGCTCTAATTCCATATTTGTTTAAATACAGGGCGTATTGCAGGCTTTGTTGAGTGCTACTGGCTAAGTGACTTGGTTCAGCTGAACTGCCGTGGATTTGTGAAAATGACATTGCCCCCCTACTAGCTGGAGTCAATGCAAGATGACATTTAGTCTCCATTTACTCGGTAATGAATTGTAGGATGGAAGCTAGAAAGACTTTAAATTGCCCTGCTCAGTAAATAAGGAGCGAGAGAGCACAATGAGGGAGGTGGGTTGAATGAGGGAGAGATTTATTTATGGGCAGCACAAACTGTCCAGATCAGTCTGCAGTCCAAATATAGGTGCAAATTACAGCTGTCCCTGTGCAGGTACTCTGGGGTGTAAGGGTGAAGAGGAAGTGCCAGGAACTCCTCTCTCCATCTATTCCACAGAAGACAACTACAAAGTAGCTCACAGAGAGGTGGGGTAAGCACTAATTTGGCCAGTAGCTCTCAGTGACACTGGCTGATGTGAGCCTTGGTAGTTTGGGGGTGGAGGACTGCACTGGGAGAGTATAAGCTACACCTTTCCTAAAGAGGAAGCAAGGTCATGTTTCCCTGATTGTCAAAATGATGCTTCTGAAATCTGCAAATATAATATCTTCATCTGTTGCCACTTGGAAGGTGTGGGTGTACGTGAGGCCCATGTGAAGTAGTGGAAAAGAGGGCAGAGCTGTCACAATCAGTACTAAAAATGGCATGGCCAAGCAGCTCAGCAGCCAGGATAGTTACTGCTTAGTGAGAATAGCAAATCCAGTGAGAAGATGGAAGAGAGCTGAATGGTGGCCATGAGGCTCAACCAGTTATGCGTATATTGCCAGTGAGGGCAGAAATGGGTTATGAAGATAGCTTGGAGAAAACTATCCATATGCAGGTCATAGCAATCATTTAGTTAGACTTAGACTCTCTGGTTGAGGCAACCAATTTTTCCCACTGCAATCTGTCCAAAGCAAGATCTTTGACTCCATCATAAGTTGTCTCCAGGACAGCAGCATCATTTTTGATCATCCTGTGATAGGTCATTTTTTATCCGCCATGCCTTCTCTTCCCTCCAGCTGGAATCCAATCTAAGATATACCTTGTGCTTCTGCTGTGGGGTAGCCCGATGGCATGGCCAAACCACCATAGCAGTCTCTGTCTAATTATTATGTCAGCTGTCTGCTGACTCATGTGGTGCAACACTTCCACATTGGTTACATGATCTCTTCAATGAATTCCCAAGATTCTTCTTAAACAATGCCGGTGGAATACATTCAGCATTCTGTTGTATACTTCTACCATCTACCACTTTTCCAAGGCATACAATACTGTTAGGAGGAGAATAGCGTACAATCTTATTTTAGTGTGTAAATGTATCTTCTTTCTCTTCCAGATGTTTGACAAATGGGAAAATGATCCACTGGCTCTAGTGGTCCGTGCCATCACTTCTTTAATGAGCTGATCATTAGCAGATATTGTACCACTAAAATAGATAAAGTCGTCAACTCTTTTGTACGCTTCTCTATCAATCACACATCTGCCAGTATTGATAGCATTCTCTTCTATCTCCATGGTCTTGGTTTTCTGTGTACTGATACAAAGTCCCACTTTAGCAGTTTCTGCTTTTATGCTCATAATGATTTTTTTCATGACATGCAAGCTGTTATCCAGTCTGATGATATCATCTGCAAAATCTAAGTCTTGCAAACAGTACCAGTGTCCTCGGCTGCAGCCATCGCTCTTCTCATCACAAAGTCTATGGCAGTGCAGAAGAGAAGTGGAAATAGTATGCAACCTTGCCTTGGGCCATTAAGAATCTTAAACCATTCTGTGTCTCCACTCTCTATTCTGATGTAGCATGCAGATTTTTCATACATAGCTTTTATTAAATTAACAATCTTTGCTGGAATTCTATAGTGTCTCAAGATCTTCCAAAGAGCTTCTCTATGGACGCTATCAAATTCTTTTGTAAAATTAAGGAAGTTTAAAACAAACAAACAAACATCTGCTGGTCTTCTAAGCCTCCCTCAATAAGTCTTCTGAAGCTGAAAATCTGATCTGAGCACAGCCTACCAGATCAAAATCCAGCCTGTTCTTCCCTGAGTACTTTATGAATAGCAGTTTTCATCCTATTCAAAATGGTAATGCAAAACACTTTTCCAGCACAGATTGGACTGTTATCCCTCTACAGGTAACACAAATAAGCTGGTTTTAGGGATTTTGCAGATAACACCTCTTCTCCAATCTTTAGGACAGATCTTCTTTTCCCAAAGCATTCTGTACAACCTGCACATTTCAGCATCTATCTTATCATAGCATTGTGCTTTATCACTCTTCCATTGGTGTATTGACCTACTTACTTCCTCAAAGGCGATTACTTCTAGTGATCTAGATAAGTCTGCTGTTTCTTCATGTCCCTCAGAGTGTGTTTGTGGTTCTGGCTCATTGAGCACAGCCTGGAAATGTTCCATCCAACTGACTCTCTGCCCTCCCTATGTGGTTAAAAGTGTACCATCTTAAGCCTTCACAATGCCACAGTGATTCAAAAATTCTGATGTCAGTTGTTTAGATACTAGAAAAAGCTCTTTAGAAACCCCCTGTCTTGTAAGCCTCCTCAGCTTTTCTTACTACATTTTACATTCATTCTCTTTTAACTTCCTTGGTTTTGTCTGCATATTGTTATTGTGGAATAGCTCGTTTATTGTTGTCTCATTTTTGTTATTCTCTTCTTTAGTTGTTTCCTCTCTTCAACAAACTTCCATGTATTTGGTAGGAGCCACTCTTTGTAGGTCTTCTCACCCCCCACTGTAGTCCTGGCGGCATCCACACTTGCTTCTTTGAAAAATTGCTGTTATTCTTCTGTGTCATCCATTAGTGTCTTTAACTTTTCAAATGTATTGCTAAGTTGCAGCTTGAAATGCGCCTTCACTGCTGGATCTGGCATTTTTCTAGTACCATGCATACCCTCTACCTTGCATGGTGTAACCTTTGTTTAGTTTTATTTTGATTGTCCCAATAACAAGATGGTGGTCACTTCCGGCATCAGCAGTCATACACACCCTGGGGTCCAACAGTGGTCTTCTCCAGTGCCTACTAGTAGAAACATGATCAAGTTGTTTCTGGGTGAAGTTCATCATTTGACATCCAAGTCAATTTATGTCTTTCCTTCTGTGGAACTAGTGTACCCCCAGTGCAAAGACTGCATAGGCCAGTGGTTCCCAAACTTGTTCCGCCGCTTCTGCAGGGAAAGTCCCGGGCGGGCCGGGCCGGTTTGTGTACCTGCCGCGTCCGCAGGTTCGGCCGATCGCGGCTCCCAGTGGCCACGGTTCGCTGCTCCAGGCCAATCCTCTAATTTGTCTAGGTCCCTCTGTATCCTATCCCTACCCTCCACTGTATCTACCACTCCTCTCAGTTTAGTGTCATCTGCGAACTTGCTGAGGGTGCAATTCATCCCATCCTCCAGATCAGGGGTCCCCAACGCGCTGCCGGGGGGTGTAAGTGCGCCCGCGGAGCCCTCAGGGTTTTTTTTGTTTTTTTTTGGCGCCCGCCAGAAGAAAAAGGTTGGGGACCACTGCTCCAGATCATTAATAAAGTTGTTGAACAAAACCGGCCCCAGGACCAACCCCTGGGGCACTCCACTTGATACCGGCTGCCAACTAGACATCGAGCCGTTGATCACTACCCATTGAGCCCAACAATCTAGCCAGCTTTCTATCCACCTCATAGTCCATTCATCCAGCCCAGACTTCTTTAACTTGCTGGCAAGAATACTGTGGGAGACCATATCAAAAGCTTTGCTAAAGTCAAGGAATAACACGTCCACTGCTTTCCCCTCATCCACAGAGCCAGTTATCTCATCATAGAAGGCAATTAGGTTAGTCTGGCATGACTTGCCCTTGGTGAATCCATGCTGACTGTTCCTGATCACTTTCCTCTCCTCTAAGTGCTTCAGAATTGATTCCTTGATGACCTGCTCCATGATTTTTCAAGCTGGGACATGGGATGGGGTTAGAGGACTGGGGGATAGGAGCAGCACATGATAGTGGGATTGGTGTGGATAGAAGGGGGATTATCTGAGGCATTGAGGGGCCAGTCCTTACTGTGCATATGCAGCTGGCATTGCATGTGTGCAGGGCTGAGAATCTGGACCAATATGTGTGACAAGTGGTAAGCACAACAGAGGCTGAGTTAAGCATTACGTGCAATTTACGTGCCAAAGTTCTAGCTACTGGGAGCTTGTCACTACGTTATTGAAAGATGTAATCAGTGTTTGAATTTAGATTTTTAATGCCAATATAACTGCTCATAAACACTAGTTTGGTTTCACTTTAATTTTATAATGATGTGATCTCTGTGGACGTGCCTTGAAATCATTTTCTTGTGTAACTGAGGTGTATGATGGCATAATCCCAAGGGCCTCTTCATGTACCCACATGGCAATAAGATTGTAAAGGGATCTACAATTTGTAATGGTTTCAGAACCAATTCTCATCATCAATGACATCTTAATTGGCTCAGTATTATCTCACATATTGGTAACAATGGCAATGAATAGATAGCAAAAATAACATCTGTAGCACATGTACATTTGCTTATTTTTTTTAAATAATCACAGACATTGAAAATACTTTCAATTTCCAAGTTGCTAAAAGGCACTAAGGTAGATGAAAGAGTAAAGAACTGCCAAACTGAGACTTGTTTTAGCTGAAGTTTGGAAAATAAAACAACAAAACAAAAAACAAACAAAAAAGGCATCGACAATCACAACACAGAAAGACAAACCAAGCCACAAACCAGGGGCCAAATACTCTTCTTAATTACTCATTGAAAGATAGTTACCCGTTGATTTCAATTAATTATACAGCTGATCAATAACTGTTGTGAATACTCATCTAATGATTTGCATTTATTCATTATGGCCCATATTTGGTCCTGGTTTTTACATCCCACTGAAATCAAGGTATATATCAGAATTCAAGTTGTAAGTTTACATCAGATTTCCATAAAGTGCATAATGAAGTGTAGCCACTTCAATGGCAATTGTGCCCACGTACCATAACTGAGAGCAAAATTTGGCCCAATATGTTTTATTCAATACATAATAAATTGCAAAGAAAAACATTTTATATTAGTACATTTCTCCTGTACTGCCACAGTTTTGGAAATCTCAGCCTGCAATTCTGCACATCACAAAAAAGTGAATGAGGGAGTCTGACAGCCATTCACACACCACCATTATTTGTAAAGCTACAATCAGAGATCAGAGCCCCCCATATTGCTAGGAACTTTACACCCACATATAATGAAAAGACTGGTCCTGTCCCAAAGTGTTTGTAATCTCTGACAATCTCAGGATTTGAAAAACATTTTTAAAGTAATTAAGGAAAACAGTTAAATCATTAAGCAGAATTAATTAATAAAGTATAATAAACTAGTGTCTTGATGATAATGTGGAACTATAACAATTACCTGTTGTAATGTTTTGTATTGCTTGAGTGCGTCAAATCTGTAGGCAGCAATGACACCTAAATACAATTCTTAGAGAAATTCAGGCAGAAATGACTTTACTGAATGATATGCTCAGCTTCTTAAAAAAAGAACTTAAAAAAAGAAAAATAACAGTTTACAAGTGTTTCTCCAAGATCTAAGTGCTTATCCATTCAGATGAGAATTTATATCCCTCTCTGTAACAGTGCCATAGGTGACATCCAATAATGTTACACCGACAGACACGGATCCTGCAAACATTTCAAAGTGTGTAACTTTACACACATGAATAGAGTCATAGAGTTTAAGGCCAGAAGGGACAGCCAGATAATCTAGTCTGATCTCTTGTATATCACAGGCTGCTAAACACATCCAGCCATCCTCACACTTAACACAACCAGAATTAGACCAAAGTATTACAGCCCTTAGGAGACTAAGGGCTGGTCTACACTACTGCTTAAGTCAATGTAACTTACATTGCTCAGGGGTGTGAAAAAGACACCCCCCCTGAGCAACGCAAGTTAGGTCGACTTAAGCGCTGACCACACCGGTGCTATGTCGGTGGGAGATGCTCTCCCGCCGACATAGCTTCTGCCTCTCGCGGAGGTAGAGTAATTATGCAGATGGGAAAACGCTCTCCCGTTGGCACAGTGAGCCTTCACCAGATGCGCTACAGTGGTGCAGCTGCACCAGTGTAGACTTGCCCTAAGCTATTGTGTGCCACAGGTAAAGAACAGGAGGGATCATTGGCTTCATGTTAAGGAGTGGGAGGCAACATATACTCAATCAAAAATTATGCCCTAGTCCTCCAAATGTTTTACAGGATCATAGATTTTTTTAGCAGATTTACCCAACATCCTACTCTTTACCATGTATTTCAGTTATATGGGCTGGTCTTCACTACGGGGAGATTGACGCTGATGTAATCGATGTAGCAGGGATCAATTTAGCAGGTCTAGTGAAGACCCACTAAATCAACAGCAGAGCGCTCTCTGGTCAACCCTGGTACTCCAGCTCTCTGAGAAGGGTAAGGGAAGTCAATTGGAGAGCACCTCCCATCTATGCAGGGCAGTGAGGACACCAGGGTAAGTTGACCTAAGCTATGTCGACTCCAGCTACGTTATTCACGTAGCTGGAGTAGCATAACTTAGAGCGACTTACCCCCATAGTGAAGTCCTGCCCTCAGTCTAAACTGTAATACATGATTAAGAGCTATTTAGCCAAACCCTGGTCCAATTGAAGTCCATGGGAATTTTTCCTTTTACACTGTTATACTTACATTTTACAAACATCAATTAAGCCAAAAAAAAAAAAAAAAAGAGGAAGGTATTTTCCTCATTTTATGGATGAGAAAACTAAGGTTAAACAAACAGTGATTCATTGGCACCGTAGTCAGGAATAGAATTTAGTAGTCTTGACACTCAGGCCCCTTCTCTGAGCATATATTCCCATCTTGTTTGTTGTCTCTACTGTGGAGTTTAATTTATAAGAAACTTGAATTTTGTGGTAAACTTCTGACTCAGGCCTTTGCCACATGAGTGTCACACCCACTGGTGTTTGGTTTAGTTAGCCGTAATAACTCTTAGTCCTAGTACATGGGATAGGGAGGTGCTGTAATTTTATATGGATTGGCAAAGTGTCTCAATCCTACAAAGCACTGGACTGTAATCCTTTCAGCGCACACGGTGGTCTCTTGATCTATCCCTTAGTATTGTAGGACTGTGGGTCTCTGCCTACAGAAATTATTCCAGTGGAAGATATGACGGTACTTAGCCAGATCAATGTAATCATTTCCTTTCTCCTCAAGTAGATTGACTACTAAGGGATTTACCTTTGATGTGAAATTACTGTTCTGACTTTTCCTTCCCGTCTTTGATTAAGCTTGGGGGGGAAAAAATCACATCATGGTTTTACAGTATGTATTTAGAAATATTTAGCAAGAAAATTGTGGGTTATGTAAGAGTAGTACCATTTCCAAATGGTGTCTGTGAACTATCAAAGCCAAATATGATGACATTACAAGCCCTCTCGCCCCGTTCCCCTCCCCTGCACTCGGTATTAGACAGCTAGGATGAGCAGACAGCAAGTGTGAAAAATCGGGACGGGGGTGTGGAGTAATAGGCACCTATATAAGACAAAATCCTGAATATCAAGACTGTCCCTATAAAATCGGGACATCTGGTCACCCTATAGACGGCTTTTACTACATTATTTTGTTTTGACTTCGAGCATCAGGAGACTTCATCCTAACAAACCCTTTCATGCCTACATTGTTAGGTGAAGTGTAGTTGTATCCGTGTTGGTCCCAGGATATTAGAGAGACGAGGTGGGCCCAATAAAAGAGATTACCTCACCTACCTTGTCTTGCTACATTATTAGGTGACATTGCAACCAAAGTGGTCATTGTTTGCAGGAAGTGTGGAGATTTATTGGAGCTGCCTCTGCTTTATGTGCACATGCTTCAAAAGAAACAAATTCTGGATTCTACTTTTGATATTTTCATTTAAGACAAAGCAGAAAGGAAAAAACTCCTATTGTACTATTAATCTGAATGTCTCAAGGGAAGACAGGATCTATCTCTTGATTACCAGTCTGTGTCAGACATATTACATAGACATCTATAGCCCTGTTGTTATATATATTATAGTAACACCTAAAGGCCCCATTGTGCTAGGCTCTATGCAAACACATCGTAAGAGATGGTGCCTGCTCTGAAGAGCTCACACTCTAAATAGACAAGAAAGACAAAAAGCTTGGTGGAAGAAAGCATTATTGTCTCCATGTTACAGTTGGGGAACTGAAGCATAAGAACATAAGAACGGCCGTACCGGGTCAGACCAAACGTCCATCCAGCCCAGTATCCTGTCTACCGACAGTGGCCAATGCCAGGTGCCCCAGAGGGAGTGAACCTAACAGCAATGATCAAGTGATCTCTCTCCTGCCATCCATCTCCACCCTCTGACAAACAGAGGCTAGGGACACCATTCCTTATCCATCCTGGCTAATAGCCATTAATGGACTTAACCACCATTAATTTAGCCAGTTCTCTTTTACATGCTGTTATAGTCCTAGCCTTCACAACCTCCTCAGGTAAGGAGTTCCACAAGTTGACTGTGCGCTGCGTGAAGAAGAACTTCCTTTTATTTGTTTTAAACCTGTTGCCTATTAATTTCATTTGGTGACCCCTAGTTCTTGTATTATGGGAATAAGTAAATAACTTTTCCTTATCCACTTTCTCCACATCACTCATGATTTTATATACCTCTATCATATCTCCCCTTAGTCTCCTCTTTTCCAAGCTGAAGAGTCCTAGCCTCTTTAATCTCTCCTCATATGGGACCCGTTCCAAACCCCTAATCATTTTAGTTGCCTTTTTCTGAACCTTTTCTAGTGCCAGTATATCTTTTTTGAGATGAGGAGACCACATCTGTACACAGTATTCGAGATGTGGGCGTACCATCGATTTATAAAAGGGCAATAATATATTCTCAGTCTTATTCTCTATCCCCTTTTTAATGATTCCTAAAGCATAGAAAGATTAAGTGACTTGCCCAGACCACAGAGGATGTCTGTGGAAAAACCAGGTATTAAACATTGGTCTCCTGAGTCTCACTCCTGTGTCTTAACCACAAGACCATCTTGGTACCAGGGAAGAACATTTCTGAGAATGTCATGTGATTTTTTTGGTGGGTGGGGAAAAGGAAACATAAGCCAAACAATACGAATCACAATTGCTTTTAGGAGAATATTGATTTCTGTTGAGAGTGACATCTCTTCCAAATATCCAGCAACCTTTGGGCAGTTTTCAAAAGTTCTCCTCAAGAGCTCTAGAAAATGAGTATGAAAAAGGACTAGCTTCTTAGAAAGCAAATAGATAGGTGTCCAAATCCTCACGCTTGGTAGCTACCTTTCATGAAGTGGCATTATTCACAGAGACATGCCCTCGTGAAGGAAGTCAATATACTGCTGCTGGGCTGGCAACTGCAGAGACTGCATGCAAGTCAACACATAGGAATCAGTTATCCCCCCTCCCACTTAAACTTTCATAGGTGACCCATATAAAATGCAGATGTCCCCTTCCCTGCCTCTCCATGCATACCAGGGATGTGAATGAGGGTGGGGCCAGAAAGACGGCAGTGGACAGACTGGTTGACTCATGCGGCCACCGATTCACCAACCCCACCCCTGTGCCTCCCACAGCTTACCTGCACCACTTTGAAGTCCCTTTCCATAGCAGTCCATGAGACACATTTCCATTGTGTGCATGGGATGAGAAGCCTTCCTCCATCTGCCATGCTGTAGAATCAGTCTCCCTTCAGGGCCCCTGTACAACCTGGTGGCGTGGAGGGGAAGAGTGTGCTCCTTAGTAACTCATTTACAAGTTGTCAGAGTGTGCAAATGAACCAGTAGTTCAACAGACCCTCAAGATAGAAGTGTCCCTGAAAGTGAAGCTGGTCAGGGATCCCCAACATCTTCTCATAGTGCTCTTGGCTTTGGCGGATGTGAGTTTTGGCTGCAGGATGAATGCAGGTTCAGGCCCAGCAACACATTATTGTGGGGATTGTTAAAGTAAACAGACTCTTGAGGATCTTGCCTCTTTTTAGCCACCTTGAAATACAAGTGACACAAAAGAAGACAGAAAGCAATCAGGGTCAGTGCCCACAGTCAGATAAATGTTTCAATTAGTGATGTTCTGGGCACATCGAAGAGTTTATCAAATAGTTGGGTGGTAAAGTAGGAAAGAAGCATGGTTTTGGAGATCTTACAAATGGCCTAGTATCTACACAAATTAACTCACATGCTAGATGGGCTAAAAGCCATTCATTACAAACAACCGGTTATCAAAGGGGGAGTGCTATGAAAGCCTACAATGTTGCTTTGATGAAATTTGCAGGCTTTCCTGCTTTGCCATTTTCCATTCTAAACTGTCTTGCTGGCACAGCCTCCCAAGGAAGCTGTAGAGATCAGCAAACAGAGAAGCAAGAATGGGTGGCCACCAGCGCACGTGCATGTGTGCGGGGAGTAGGGGGAGGATAAGAAGAGCAGCAATCAGCACTGACAGACGGGAGATATTTCACAGGAAATAACAGATGACTTCCGGCCACATTCATCTTGCAGAGAAAAGTGCCCACATGTCTTGGAAATTGAATGCTCCAAACTAATTTGTCTTGGTCCCTTGGTAATCTCAGACATGGGACAAAATATCGATTGAAAAAGTTTAGGGTCATGGTGGTGTTTTAATATCTGTAAATTCTTGACTTTGAAGTGCAACAACTAGAAAAGGAGGATGTCTATGAAACCAATAGAAGAGATTTCATCCAGCCTCTGTTCATGGTTGGCTAGTAGCAGCATAATCCAGGGCAAAGATTTTCCATTTGTGGAATATCCACCTGGAAGGAGTTGCAGCAGCATCCACCCCCACCCCTCACCCCCCCACTCCACAAGAAGCCAAGGGACCATAGAACAGGAGAGAGGTGTTTATTAGCCCTTGAGGAGACAGGTAGCCATTTTCTGCATAAGATGGAACCCTCTGCTTTGCTTCCGTGTTCTTCAGCTCCTTCCTCCCGCTCTCACACTCAGAGGCCTGGAAGTCCATTCTCATCCTGAAATGCCAGGGGCCCAGCCTCACTTCTCCTACTGTAGCCCACTGAGCTTTCCTGGAGCTTAAACTGTGTGACGCCTCCCTGCCACGCCCATCTGCCCGCCTTTCCAGTAATCTCCTCAAGACTCTGCTCATCTAAATTACACCTTGCAGGTAACGTACAGTGAAGCCCAGTTCCTGAATTCCCTAGAGGTGTCTTTGTGCAGTACCCAGGCCCTCCTGCTGGACACTCACAGAAATTAACCAAGTCCGCTGTCCCCAAAGATACATCAAGCTATCAGCAACTCCAGCCTGTCAAGTAGGAGGATCCAACTTTTGCTGAATCAGATGGTGCCATTCCCTTTATCCCCAAAGTGAGGGACAGCTAAGGGGTTCTCTCCTCTTCTCTTTATAGTCCAGTCAACCTTTGAAACGTATTCTTTTGAAGTGTACCCCCACACAAAGTTCTTCTCCCTTGCTGTTTGTGTCTTCCTGTTGACTTCCCATCCTCGTGTTGACTCATGTAAATGTAACTTCCATTGTCTCTGGCATCACCTTGCTCAGTTTACATTGGAGACACGGGAAAAACAACATTCCTTCCACTAGGACAAACTTCTTTATCAAGTTTGCCTCCAAAACGTATTTTAGGAACATATTTCCAGCACACCTATGCAGTAGCGGATTTGCCATGGCGCCAGTGGCGCCGTGGCGCTGGGCCCACACTCCAGGGGGGCCCCAGCCAGGGCCACTCTTCTCTACCCCCCGCTCTCTCCTGCGGGGGGCAGAAGCTTGGTGCTCCTGGCACTGAGGCTCCTGCTGCAGTAGGGCAGCCAAACTCCCCCTCCCCTGCCTCCTCTCACAGCTTGCTCCGTTCCCGCCCTTCCCCTCCCTGCCGCCGATCAGCTGATTGCCGGTAGGAGGGCGGGCCGCAGCATGCTCACCTGGGGAGAGGAGGCAGATAAGAATCATAGAATCATAGAATCATAGAACTTAAGATCAGAAGGGACCATTATGATCATCTAGTCTGACCTCCTGCATGATGCAGGCCACAAGAGTTGACCCACCCACTCCTGAAATAACTCTCACCCTTGACTCAGCTGTTGAAGTCCCCAAATCATGATTTGACGACTTCAAGCAGCAGATAATCCTCTAGCAAGCGACCCCTGCCCCATGCTGCGGAGGAAGGCGAAAAACCTCCAGGGCCTCTGCCAATCTACCCTGGAGGAAAATTCCTTCCCGACCCCAAATATGGCGATCAGCTGAACCCCGAGCATGCGGCCAATATTCTCTATCCTGACACTTAGGAAAAGACTCCCAATATCCCAACATTTAAAATCGGTACTAACTCCCAGGCGGCACATTATTGACCTATTGGGTAAATCAAGTTATCCTATCAGATCATCCCTTCCATAAACTTATCAAGCTTAGTCTTAAAGCCGGAGAGGTCTTTTGCCCCCACTATGTCCCCCGGCAGGCCATTCCAGTATTTCACTCCTCTGACGGTCAGAAACCTTCGCCTAATTTCAAGCCTAAACTTCCCAACTGCCAATTTATATCCATTTGTTCTCGTATCCACATTAGCACTGAGCCGAAATAATTCCTCTCCCTCCCCGATATTGATCCCTCTGATATATTTAAAGAGAGCAATCATATCTCCCCTCAACCTTCTTTTGGTTAAGGAAAACAATCCGAGCTCCTCAAGTCGCCTTTCATACGACAGGCTTTCCATTCCTCGAATCATCCTAGTGGCCCTTCTCTGTACCCTTTCCAGTTTAAGTTCATCCTTCTTAAACATGGGAGACCAGAACTGCACACAGTACTCCAAATGAGGTCTCACCAGCGCCTTGTATAACGGGACTAGCACCTCCTTATCTCTACTAGAAATACCTCGCCTAACGCAACCCAAGACCGCATTAGCCTTTTTGACGGCCACATCACATTGCCGACTCATAGTCATCTTGCGATCGACCAGGACTCCGAGGTCCCTCTCCTCGTCCGTTACTTCCAACAGGTGCGTCCCCAGCCTATAACTATAATTCTTATTAGTCATCCCTAGATGCATAACCTTACACTTCTCACTATTAAATTTCATCCTATTACTAATACTCCAGTTTACCAGGTCATCCAAATCCCCCTGGAGGATATCCCTATCCTTCTCCGAATTGGCAATACCTCCCAACTTCGTGTCATCCGCAAACTTTATCAGCCCACTCCTACTTTCGGTTCCGAGGTCAGCGACGAATAGATTGAATAACATCGGACCCAAAACCGAACCCTGAGGAACCCCACTGGTAACCTCCCTCCAACCCGACAGCTCCCCTTTCA
Source organism: Platysternon megacephalum (assembly GCA_003942145.1). Classification (NCBI taxonomy): domain Eukaryota; kingdom Metazoa; phylum Chordata; order Testudines; family Platysternidae; genus Platysternon; species Platysternon megacephalum. Next base: position 35,912,137 of record QXTE01000002.1, on the reverse strand, counting down.
GTACGACCCTCTGCAGTCTCCCCTTTAACCAGTTCTTTATCCACCTCCGGAATTTCATTTCGATCCCCATCCTTTCCAATTTACGCAGTAATTCTTCATGCGGTACCGTATCAAACGCCTTACTGAAATCAAGATATATCAGATCCACCGCATTGCCCTTATCTAAAAAATCTGTTACTTTCTCAAAGAACGAGATCAGGTTGGTTTGGCACGATCTACCTTTCGTAAAACCATGTTGTAATTTGTCCCAGACGCCATCGACCTCAAGGTCCGTAAGTACTCTCTCCTTCAATATTTTTTCCATGACTTTGCACACTACAGACGTTAAACTAACAGGCCTGTAGTTACCCGGGTCACTTTTTTTCCCCTTCTTGAATATAGGAACTACATTAGCTAATCTCCAGTCCAGCGGTACAACCCCCGAGTTTAGGGATTCATTAAAAATTTTCGCTAACGGGCTCGCAATTTCACTCGCCAATTCTTTTAATATTCTCGGATGAAGGTCATCCGGACCGCCCGATTTACTGCCGTTAAGCTTTTCAAGTTTGGCTCGTACCTCGGATACCGTAATGTCTACCCCCCCTCCTTCATTCCCATCATTCACGCCGCCACTATTCCCAAGCCCTTCAGTAGCCTCATTAAATACCGAGGCAAAATATTCGTTCAGATATTGTGCCATGCCTAGATGATCCTTAATCTCCACCCCGTCTCCATTCTTAAGCGGTCCCACTTCTTCTTTCTTGGATTTCTTCCTATTTATATGGCTAAAAAACCTTTTACTATTGTTTTTAATTCCCTTCGCGAGATCTATCTCCACTTGGCTTTTGGCCTTTCTAACCGCATCCCGACACCCTCTTACCTCCATAAGGTAGGTTTCTTTGCTGATCCCTCCCATCTTCCACTGTTTATACGCCTTCTGTTTTTTCCTAATCACCCCTCTGAGACGCTTGCTCATCCAGTCCGGTCTAAAACCGCTACCTACAACCCTTTTTCCCTTTCTCGGGATACAGGCCTCAGAGAGGTCCTGCAACCTCCACCTAAAATAATCCCACGCCTCTTCCGCCTTTAGATCTCTAAATATGTTTGCCCAATCCACTTTTTTAACTAGCTGCCTTAATTTAGTAAAGTTAGCCCTCTTGAAATCATAAACCTTAGTCTCAGATGCATTTTTATTTATCTTTCCATTTAGTTTGAACCGGATTAGCTCATGATCACTCGAGCCAAGGTTGTCCCCTACAACCATTTCCTCAACGAGGTCCTCACTACTCACCAAAACCAAATCTAAAATGGCATCCCCCCTCGTCGGTTCAGCAACCATTTGGTGAAGGAATTCATCAGCTATCACATCTAGGAAAAGCTGAGCCCTATGATTATTACTAGCGTTTATTCCCCAATCTATATCCGGGAAGTTAAAGTCTCCCATGATCATACAGTTCCTACCAGTATTGACCTCTTTAAAAACATTAAAGAGTTCTCTATCCATCTCCAGGCTGGATCCCGGCGGTCTATAGCACACCCCGATCACTATCCCAGGGGAGGCTCTAGTATTTTTCTTCCCCAACGTGACCATTGCCCAAACAGACTCCGTATTATCTATTCCATTACTATTTATTTCATTACACTTTACCTCTTTATTGACATACAAGGCAACCCCCCCCCCTTTACCTTTGTTCCGGTCTTTCCTAAAAAGAACATACCCTTCCATACCTGCACTCCAGTCGTGACTACCGTTCCACCACGTTTCAGTTATTCCCACGATATCGGGTTTCAATTCTCGGACCAGGAGCTCCAGTTCCTCCATTTTGTTACCTAGGCTTCTAGCATTAGTGAACAAACATCCTAATTTTTGCCCTTTGGCTTCTCTCACCTTTGTTACCCACTTCGGTAGGGACACCGTACCGTCAGTATGACGTATCGGTCTAGTATCCCTCCCCCCCCTCTTCCTTATGTTCAAACCCTTCCCTCTGTCAATATCAGTTTTTATCCCTTCGTCCACCCTCTCAATGTTAAAGTCTGGCGTGGAGAGTGCCCGGACATCTCCCAACCGTCTCCCCGCAAGAGGCGGAGGTGGGGGCTTTGGCGGGGAGGGGAGGAACCAGCATACCTACTCTGACTGCAGAGCTGCACAGCCAGGCTGAAAAAAGAAGGTGCTGCTCAGCTCCGGGGACTTTGCAGCTGGACACCACCTTCTGGGTCCTAGCGCTGGTTGAGCTCCCTTCTGTGTGCTGGGAGCCACCCTTCATCTTGTACAACAGTGAGTGCCCGTGGTGGGGCAGGCAGGGCAGGACAGAGGCAGTGGGGAAGGAAGGGGGTGGGATGGGGAGGAGATGGAGTGGTGGGGAAGGGGCATGGGATGGGGAAGAGAAGGGGATAGGGCAGGGATTGGCAACCTTCGGCATGCGGCCCGCCAGGGTAAGCCCCCTGGCGGGCTGGGCCGGTTTGTTTACCTGCCGCATCCGCAGGTTCGGCCGATTGCAGCTCCCACTGGCCGTGGTTCGCCGCTCCAGGCCGATGAGGGATATGCTGGCCGCGGCTTCTCGCAGCCCCCATTGGCCTGGAGCGGCAAACCACAGCCAGTGGGAGCCGCGATCAGCCAAACCTGCGGACGCAGCAAGTAAACAAACCGGCCCGGCCTGCCAAGGGGCTTACCCTAGTGGGCCGCGTGCCGAAGGTTGCCGATCCCTGGGATAGGGGAAATGGGGGCCCAGCATGCGGATCCCCTTGGCAGCAGCTGGGGCTCCCCTGTTAAGCAGGCCCATCAAACCCTCACCCTGACAAGCCCCACCTCCCCTGCATCTGTACCACCCCGATGAGCCCCCCCCAGACACCCTCCCCACTGAGCCCCAACCACCTACACCTAGACCACCACCCAAATGAACCCTGTAGATAAATCTCTGTATTAAGCATCTTCACATAACTTTCATATGACTTTGTATTATGCCTCTCTATATAACCTTGTATTAAGCTGTTTTCATACAACTTTGTATCAAGTCCTTTGATATAGGAACTTTGTATCAGATCCCTATGTAGAAAAACTTATAGAAAACTTTGTGTTAAGCCTTGGTATAATGTTATAGCCCCTAAGGATAGTTAAAGTAGAAGAAAAATGTCTTTTTTGCTAGGAGTAGAATAAGATCTCTCCCCCCGCCCCCCAATCAATTGTGTTGAATGAACGAGGTGTGAATGAGCCAGGCGTGGAAGGCAAGCACCTCCAGACAACTAGTTGGAGAGGGGATGGAAGCCAGACCCAAGGACAATAAAACTAGGCAAGTGGGCTCACTAAAGAAGAGCAGACATATTGACGGCCTTGGATGTGTGTGTGTGTGTGTTAGAAGCAAGCACCTTCTTTTGGAAACACCCTCTTTGAACAGCAGTGGGACAACACCCAGAAGGAAGCAGCACAAAGGACCAACTGACACAGACACAGTTTTTGAATCTGGTACAGATTTGCATGAGAGGGAAGCTGCTATAAATGTGAGGTGTCTTGCAGAGGACCCCGGGTCTCGTCTTGTCAACATCGGAGCATCGATCCGGATCGGCAGAAGCCCGGTTCCACCCCTACCCTATCTCCTATCTAACTCACCTGGCCAGTGAAGTTAAGGGGAGCAACTAGTTGGTAACAACAACAAGACAGAGTGTGTTTGTGTGTGTGTATGTGAGTGTATGAGTGTAATATAGATCATATGCATATGATACAGTGTTGATTGATGCATGTATTACCAATGAATGTGGCGTTTGCCTTATTCCCCCTGAAAAGATCCTGTGCAGTACTTTCAGTACAACAACCCCACCTCCCCAGCACCCAGACTCCCCGCCCCCCCCCCCCGCGCTGAGCTCCAACCACTTTCACTTGGTCCCCCCTGCAGACTCCCATTGCCCCTGCACCTGGCACCTCCCTGTGCATCCAGATCCCTCCCCGAGCTGCCTGCACCCAGACTGCCCCCCACAGAACCCTCTTACCCCCCACACAGAACCCTTTTACCCCCATCTGGATACCCTCACACTAAGTCCCTCTGCACTTGGATCCTGCTGCTGGGCTGAGCCTCCCTGCCCACATCTGGTGTGCCTGGCGCAAAAGGGGCAGGGCCCCAGGGTGTTTCTGTGGCAGGCCTGGCCCTTGTGCTGTGTCAGGGTCAGGTTCAGTCTCACTGCCAAGTCCCTGGCCCGGGGGGGCGGGGGAGGCTGCAGGGTATTCTCCCACCTCCATGCAGCCAGTGGCCTGTGCTCCCCACTGCCGTGGTGGAGCTTCCACATTTATTTATTATAAATAAAATTCAGAATTTTAAAATATTATGCACAGAATTTGATGCAGAATTCCCTCAGGAATATGGGGCACTGTACAGCTGTGATGGTGGGACTGTGAAGGGGGTGCTGGACAGTAGGGGATCTGTGGGTGGGGGAGCTGGGCAGGGGGTATGGTGTGCAGGGTGCTGTGCAGTTGTGGGAGGTCAGCGGGAGGGGTCTCTAGGCAGGGGGTGCTGGGCATAGGGATCTGTGGGCGAAGTCTCTGGGTGAGGGGGCGCTAGCATAAGGGCAGGGCACTGGGCAGGGGGGCAGTGTGGAAGGGGCACGCTGGCAGCACAGGGCTGGGTGGGCCAGTGTGCGTCTAGCAGTTTTGGGTTTGTAAACAGTGCCCTTGTGCTGGGCTGAGTAGGGCCACTCCCACTTTGCCTCATTGCCCACAACTGGCCCCTCGCTCTGCGGACCACCCCCCCATCACATGCCCTATTTCCCCAATGGGGGCCCACAAATATGCTTGGCGCCGGGCCCACAAAAAGTTAATCCGGCCCTACACCTATGTAATCCTTTATGCACCATCCATCCATGCATCACACAATGATATTCTTGACCAGCGTGTCACCAGTTTTTATATGATACCTTACTCGATAACACTTTTATAGTACAATAATATTGTATACAATCAGTTGATTAAATGCTTATCCCCCTGGGATTGTTGCATTATTAAAATAATCTGGGTTCAGTTCACCCCAACACAACCCGCATCCAGGGCCCTCTACTTTGAGCTATATGGATACAGAACAGCCTGAATCAAGCCCTCTGTGAATAATAAGTAGAGATCTGCTTAATAAATGGATCATACTGCATGGGAGTGCAGAGATTCAATTCTAAAGAACTACAGTCTGTCCTCTCGCCATGTTAGCACTCAATGCAATTATGATCAGGAATCACTTGACAATGGTAGTGTTTGGTGATTTTTAAAAGAAGCAGGAATCTGTATAATAAAAAGGATAATATGTTTTTTCTTAATATTTGTTAAACTGGATCAGTCAAAATCTCAGTCATTCTTCCTAGGGAAAGACTCGACATCTAGATTCACTTGGGTCACCGGAGGCTGGTGAAAAATGTGTCAAAGCCCGGCACAGATTCTACAACTCAAGGATATGACAATATCAGCAGAGGAAAGGGCTGGGGGTATTTGTCCCCCCATCGTCTGCCTCTGCAAGGCTGGCAGCTGGTCCCATCTTTAATAGCCCTGTTTTTATGCAGGGCAGGATCCATAGATGTAGCAACAGAGGAAAAGACAAATTTTCCCCACTATCTGCTGACTACTTCTGGAACTTCATCTGATAACTATCAGTCATTCCTCTTCTACTGGAGGATGGATCTAGACTGTTCTCAGTGGTACCAGGTGACAGAACAAGGAGTATGATCTCAAGTTGCAGTGGGGGAGGCTTAGGTTGGATATTAGGAAAAACTTTTTTACTAGGAGGGGGGTGAAGCACTGGAATAGGTTACCTAGGGAGGTGGTGGAATCTCCTTTCTTAGAGGTTTTTAAGGTCAGGCTTGACAAAGCCCTGGCTGGGATGATTTAGTTGGGGATTGGTCCTGCTTTGAGCAGGGGGTTGGACTAGATGACCTCCTGAGGTCCCTTCCAACCCTGATATTCTATGATTCTATGATACTGTCTGCTCAGCATGATGCTTAGGTACAGATTTTCAAACCCTTCCTCGGGGTGAGTTGTCTACTCCCCGACTTATCCCATTGATTTAACTGGAGCTACTCACAGAGTAAAGTATTACTCAGCACAAGCAAGGGTGGCAGAATCTGGGGGCAGAATCTGAATTATTTGATTAGTAATCATTATCTTAGTCTATTGGCTATGCTGGTTGGGGCCTTGTTAATTGCCTGATTGATCACTGCCTAGCAGACCTGCTCTTAATCAAACGATTCTTTCTTCTCAACTGATTTGTTAATTGTCACCACATTTAATCAACTGTTCTGCTCTAATTAATTGCTTGATGTATTGATTGTCTGGCTCTTATTTTATTGATTAATTGGTTAGTAATTGCCTTGGTAATCCACCACCTACCTCCCTGGCTTCTACAGTCACTGACATATATTCTAATCATGGACTCCATTCACCCACCCCTATCTATCACCTCCCTCTTTAACAATCCTTAACACCCTTCTCCATGTCCCTCTCTCTTTTACCCCACCCTACTCTTCTGGCCAACCCCTCACTATCCTTTCTCTCCCTCACTCCCCTATGTTTCCTCTCCCCTTCATATTCTTCCTTCTGCTTTGCCTCTGCACCACCCATCATCCTACCCAACCTGCCCCACACTCATCTGAATCCTTCCAGTCATACCTGCATCCCGATTGTCCCTTGCTGTCAAACCTCACCCAATTCCCCTCAACTGCCCCCTCTGGAACACATGTTCCAGCTGTAAGATCACTGCCATTGATGGCCTCTTCATTTCTCTCTTCTCAGTTTCTCATCCTCTGCCCTGTCTTTGTCCTCTCTGCTTTTCTCTCCCCAAAATAATTCCAAATCTCACCCCTACAGGCTTAATCCCCCCCCCCCCCCCATCTGTAAAATAATCACTATGGAAATAGTTAACTCTGCCATTTTAAAGTGTCATCACTAGATGTTAGCACCTGGTGAGATGAATGGAAGTGGAAAGTTCACATCCCTCTGAGTTACTGTTTCAGGCTCTCTGCAGACATTAATACTTGGTTACATTTGATTCACACTTGGAAGGTTTTTTCACACCATGAGGGCAAGATATTTCTTTTTAATTCTTTTAGATTCTGCAGAATCTGAGTATGTTAAACAGGCTAGATCTGGTCCGTGGACTGGGTGTTCTCCACTGCTACTACATGCTCTATTTATTTTTTTCATTCGAATTTTTCCCTTTGCCTCCTGTGTTCTTTTCTCCACATTCCCTGCCAAGTGCAGTGCAAACCCAGTGATGTTCAACTCTGACGTAAGCTTTTCAACACCCAGTGTTTTAATGGGTTCTAAATTAGGCAAAACGAATAGACCCATCCCTGAGTAAAATGCACCAGAGGCGAGTGCATGTGTAAGACTGTAAATCCACTTTGGGATTTTAGTTACAGTAACCAAACCATTAGAGATTTCCTCTTGCAGTTTATACTCAGCAGAAAACAAGCCCAGTTACCATAGCAGCTGCCACAAGAAGATTTCATTAACTGTTCATAGCACGGCTTTACAGAGAATTATCAGGCAGTGAGTGAACTTTTGCACCTTTAAAAAATGTCTCTGGGGGCAAATATGTTGTCATATATGGTGGAACAAGAGAATAACAATATGTTGTAATGAAATGTTACTGCACTATTAGCCTCTAGCTGCCATGTCAGTGGCAATTTTGAAAGGTACTGCGCACTTCTTCCTTTTACCTGTCGGATGGGTTTTGTTGTTTTGTGCAAAAGGCAGCAATGAGTCGGTGGTCTTGGCCCAATGCCTAATGGCTCATGTTCCATCCATCCCTACAACCCACTGCAATTGGATTCTTTGTCAACAGCCTCAGGAGAGAGGCTAACGTCTGAATGGCTGTGCAGAAAGAACTGTTAGTATTAATAATTTACATTATGGTAGTAGCCAGAAATTCCAACCAGGATCACAGCCTCACTATGCTATATGCGGTACAAACACCAAGGTGGACATGGCCCCTATTCCCAGTGCCTTTGGGGTTTGGCTTGTTCTTAAAATCTGCTGCCAGCTATGTAAGTATTTCTTTCAGACACAGAATGTGGCAGGTAGTATTGAGATTTCAGAGTGACTTTGGGCTTGCAAGCTAGAAGAATGAGCAACATATGAAAGGGGCTGTGGTGGGGTGGGAGGGAGACAGCTATATTCAATTTAAAAAAAAAAAAGATAAAATTCATTACATTTAAAATTGTATACATTTGTAATCGCTTCCTTAAGTAAATGTTTGTCTTTCCCAGCTGCCTGCACCAAATGCTCCATGGCTTGGTTATTTAAAATATTTTGTAAAAATCTAACAATGGTGCTAACTTGCATGTAACACCACCACCAGAAATATGAAAGTGCAGGAAACGAGCAGATAAAATGTCAGTAAACAAGCTCCATGCAGCAGTCTGAAACGTAATGCATGCTCCGTACAGCACACATTCCCAATGCTACACACGTTGCTCTGCCATCCAATTACAAAACAGAAACTGCAGCCTTTCCTGGGCCCAGAGGGGGAAGTGGGACTCCCCCTTACACAGGTGCAGGCTCATCCTAACAAATGCCCCACATCTGCAATGACAGGTTTCCCCTTCAGCTCCTCTTCTTGGCTACTGTTTGGCTTCTGAGCAGGCAGCCAAGGTTTCCTCCCGCCCCCCCCTGCTCTCTGTTCTGGCTCCCACTGTGCCTTTCAGTGCAACACAATGGGGAAGGAATGGCCAGTACTGCTGCTTCCTGACCCCCAGGAGCAGCATGTTCCACCCGCAGGAGGCAGCAGTGACATGGGAGATACAGGACCTGAGGGAATACAAGGAAATGTAAGGAGAGTAGGGACAGAGAAGGGGAAGCCAGATCACTGTGGGGAGAGGGTCAGTGGAAAAGTGTAGGATGGTAGCAAAGAGAGAGACAATGGTGAAGAAATGAGATGGAAGAGAGATTGCAAGGAAACTAAACACAACAGATACAAACAGGGGAAGGATGGTCTTGTAGCTAATGCACAAGCTTAGGAATCAGACTTCTAGGTTCCATTTCCAGCTCTGCCACTGATCAACGGTATGACCTTGGGAATGACATGTCACCTATTTGTGCCTCAGTTTACCTATCTGTAAAATGTGAATGATAATGCTGACCTACCTCAAAGGCAGGTGAAAGCACCGTAAATTCCTGGGATGGAAGTATTATTATTATTATTGTGGGGGGAAGGGCTGTATCGGAGGAAGCATGCTCACTTCCCATAATCACATCTGCAAAAATGTCACCAGAGATGCCGCTTAGAACCTGGCAGTGATGCAGGCTCCACTCAGTGTATATGGAAGGAGCATACAGTCCTGCGTATTAACTACAGGATCTGGCCCTTAATTTTTCTTTCTTCCATCACTGCCTTACGGATGTGACTTGTTGACAAAAGCTGGTGACCGCCCTGTAATTATCTCTTTCAAACACAGAACGTGGCCGTTAATATTGAGATTTCCTTTCACAAAGGCTGACTTTGGAATATCAGAAGAGTTACGTAAAAATAGCAGAGTGGTTATTTAACCCAACTCTGGTGCTCTTCCAGGTGTCAGGTAGGTCACTTAAAACTTTTTAAAACCTCCATGCCATGTGTACCAAAATAGCCGTACGAAGAGCCATTAAAAAGTATCCATAACTAGAAAACTATCACGTTTTAAAAGAAAATAAATTCTCTGAGAATCAGAATTGAGCCAGACCTCAGTAAGGTATCATTTGCTTCCTGTTTACTGCAAAAGTACAATGAGTCTTGGCTTTGGGCCCCACCTTTTAGCATCTAAAAATATAGCAATGAACTTGTGGCACGATGGCCATGTCTCTCAGAAAAGCAGAAGTTAAGATTCAGAGACAAGCATATTAACTAAGACAAATTTTATTCTGTTTAAAGCAAAACAGATTTAAATAGGTAGAGGGTTTTTTCTGTTTATTTTTGCATTTTTAGGATGCCAGATTTAGGATGATTTGATTTGGATTAGGTCAGACTTATACAGGAGTTTATTATTGTCAGTTATTATGATTAAAACCATTGTAAGGCACACATCACCATAGTTACCTAGACAGCATTATCCGAGGTGTCTGATCTACAAGATGCATGCAGTGTTGTTATAGCCATGTTGGTCCCAAAATATTAGAGAGACAAGGTGGGTGAGGTAACATCTTTTATTGGACCAACTTCTGTTGGTGAGAGAATCAAGTTTTCGCGTGTACACCAAGTTCTTCTGCAGGTAAGAAGAGCTCCGTGTGAGCTCAAAAGCTTGTCTCTCTCACCAACAGAAGTTGGCCCAATAAAAGATGTTACCTCACCCACCTTGTCTCTCTGATCTGCAAGATGGTCAGGATAGAATGCAGGGCTATGCAGATAATTACCACATGTGCTGACATACAGATGTTTAATCCATAATCCTGTTTCTTACCTAAAGAATGCTCAGTCTAGACTCCAGATGTTGCATTTGAAATGAACTGCCTGGATCAGTAAATTACACAGACACACACACACTCTCACTTAATTTGCCCTGATATGCCAGCAAACTGACCTGGGGCCAAATAATGCCCTTGCTTTACACTATGAAGCTCCGGGGATAACAGTGGATTGCATGGGTGTAAATGAGGGCAGAATTAGTCCTCAGGAGTCCATTAAATCCAAAATTAAATTATGTGAATTAAATCTGAAACAATTACTCTTAAGCCACAGCTATTTTTAAATTTTTAACTCTGTCAAAGCTGTTTTTTATATTTCTCCTAAACTATTTTAGTGTAACGTCTGCGTGTGTTTGGTGGGGCTATCACCGAACCACGCTCTGTGGAGCTCTCCCAGACAGTGGGTGACGAATATTGCGGCTTTGTCTGAAAATAGCTCATTAGTTTCCTTCTCTCTTTTCAGGAATTGTTTCTTCTCTTATTGCTTTATTTCCCTGATGCTTTTATTTTATTTTCAGGGTTTTTTTATTCCTAATGCAAAAAATGTTTTTAATTATTGTTTTTAATGACTGATAATCCTAACTAATTGAGCAGAGGGCTGGTGCCTCTAAAATTTCTCCCAAACAGGTAGGATGGGTTACTGCTTTGCTATTTGTGCTTGTACTAGCACCTAAGTCCTTTTTCCAAGCCAGATCAAGCCCCACAGATCTGTTTGTATGGATCTGCCCAGCTGCATAGATGGGGTGGGGTGGGAAGCTGCCTCAGCACCACCCTTCTACTCTCACTAGATTTGGAATGGGATCTCCATAGTTCCAAGGATCTGTACATGTGGGGCTGTGATAAGAAGGAGGAAGACACAGGAGAAATGCATTGCCTGCATTTCCTATCGAGGAACTCCTGGGGCTGTCACACATGGGGAAAATCACTGGATCCATGCTGCCAGAGGACTGGAGGAAAACCACAAGAGTCCTCAGCAATGCTGTGGGGATGCAGTTTCTCCTCCTGGATGCCTCTTTCCCTCCTATAGAACCCTGAGATCCACACACATACTAGGGTATCCACCAGGTTGTGAGGCTTAATCACACAGGGTATGAGTCCCCGACTCCCACAATAGGCAAAATCTGACCCTGGGTTTTTACCCAGTCCTTACTCCAGCAAAGCTGACTGGGTGCAAAAGAGAATGCTACAAAAATATCTTAGCAGATATTACATTACAACAAAGTCACTGTACAATTCTCCACAGTTGGCAGGCTTTTTTCAAGAGAGGTCCAGGACTGGAATAGCAAGGCCATTGTATGGCAGGAGTGAATGGCATTGGCAGAGCGTTGTAGGGAAGTTTGCACAGTGCCTGCCTGTAGTATGCCTGGCTCTAGTTGGCCTTGCTAGTCACTTAGCACTACATTCATTCTGCACATGAAAAATGGTCGCCTCTAGTTGCTAAATTGTAACATGATGTGAATTAAAATGTCCAAGTTAAATCCTACCAGTTCCAGGATTTGTATAAAGAAATAGAAGCACTAATACAGGATGGTGTTATTTCTAAGCTCTAGTCTACACTACAGCGTTAGGTCAACGTAAATGGCCTTGCGTCGACCTAACTCTGTAAGCGTCTACTCTAAAATTTCACTCCCGCTGACATAACTCGCCTGCTATGCTGACTTAATAACAGCACCCCCGTGAGAGGCGTAGAGTTTGATGTAGTTAGGTCAACATAGAATCAGTGTAGATAGACACTATGTTCCTTACATCGACTGTTGCTGGCTTTCAAAAGCCATCCCAAAATGCCCCACCTGACAGTTCAATCGGTGCAAGCGCTCCTGGTGAGGACCTGCATTGCCGACACAAGGAGCAAAGTGTAGACACACAGAAGCGATGTAATTACTGCGGCAGTTGTATGCTGACGTAAGTTAGGTTGACTTAATTTTGTAGCAGAGACATGCTCTAAGTGGCTTAGCCATTGCTATATACATAGACAGTGCACGATGCTATGACAGAATGCACAGCGCTTGATTATGAAAGAGGACTCAGTCTGGCCTCCTCTGATGTGCACACTAACAATTTCATGTGTGCTTTTTAATCATGATTAAGGGGCTTGCACATGTACACTCTACCAACTGTGCATGGAGGTATTAGTATCAATAACAATTTTGCTATCCCCTCAACCAGGGCCCCATCGAGTACAGTACACAGGAGTAAAATAAAGACACCTCCCCTCCCCTCCCCACCCCTGCTCTGGAGAGCTCACTGTTTAGACTCATAGACTTTAAGCCCAGAGACCATTGTGATCATCTAGTCGGACCTGCATATTGCAGGCCACAGAACCTCACCCACTCACTCCAATCATAGACCCATAACCTCTGGCTGAGTTACTGAAGTCCTCAAATCATGATTTAAAGGCTTCAAGTTACAGAGAATCTGCCATTTACACTACTTTAAACCTGCAAGTGACTTGTGCCCCAGGCTGCAGAGGAAGTCAAAAAAAACCCAGGGTCTCTGCCAATCTGACTAGGGGAAAATTCCTTCCCGACCCCAAACATGGTGATCAGATGGACCCTGAGCATGTCGGCAAGACCCACCAGCCAGACACCTGGGAAAGAAGTCTCTGTAGTAACTCAGAGTCCTCCCCATCTAGTGTCCCATCTCCAGCCACTGGGGATTTTTGCTACTAGCAGTCACCAATGGGCCACCTGCCATTATAGGCAGTCTCATCATACCATCCCCTCCATAGGCTTATCAAGCTCTGTCTTAAAGCCAATTATGATTTTTGCCCCCACTGCTCCCCTTGGAAGGTTGTCAAGTATCAGAGGGGTAGCTGTGTTAGTCTGGATCTGTAAAAAGCAACAGAGAGTCCTGGGGCACCTTTAAGACTAACAGATGTATTGGAGCATAAGCTTTCGTGGGTGAATACCCACTTCGTCAGGCATGCGTCTGACGAAGTGGGTATTCATCCATGAAAGCTTATGCTCCAATACATCTGTTAGTCTTAAAGGTGCCACAGGACTCTCTGTTCCTTGGAAGGTTGTTTACTAGGATGATCATACAATGCAACAGATGGATAAACAAACCAAATGATGGTGCACAAAGTAACAACAGAAGCAGATATGTTTGCCAGCATTGTCTCCACAGGTGGCCACCAGTCTACTCAATGCTGTGATTGCTGAAAAAAAGCTAAAAGATGTCTGTACATACACAAAGAGAGTCTGTCTTGAAGCCTCTTTCAAAATTAGACCCCAATTATCAAGGAATACCCAGTATAATATAGTTACTATACTATAATAATACCTGGTATAATATAGTTAATATAATGGACTATTTTTCTATAGTATCTTTTTCTGATTATTTTTTTATTAATTTTCATAAAGAAACAAACAATAAAAATGCAAAAAGGTAAAGGACTTACAGCTTGTATAGGTCACCAAATGCCACATACTTCACAGGATAGCCAATACATTTTTTTAAAAAAAGTTTACTTGTAGAAGCAATAATGTCTACTATGTAAACAGTGTGCATTTGACCTATTTGTACTCTACCCTTGTGCTTTTGTATTTCCTGTGTTGTCTCTCTTTCTAAGTCGGAAATTCTTAAAGATTTTTAAAACAAAAAAAATCCAACCATCTATGAAGTGCAGGAGAAATTTGATTTGCTTGTAAATAATACACCAGTCCAACAATTCAGTAGATTTTGTACTTTTCAGCTAAATTCTATAGAGGGGTCTTGTGTCATGTTTGGACAGCTGTTGCTATTAAAACTCTTGCCAAGTTTTTTTTTTTTTAAAAAGCCACCTTCTAACTGCCATATTAACAATTACCCCAGGATTACTTCAGTGCCAAATTCTGAAACCTTTCTGGAGCTACTTTTAGGGTTACTTTGAAATCTATTTTACACTCTAGAGTTTGCAATCACTTTGCTTTACCCCACACTCTCCTTTTCACGTCACAGATCTACCACAAAGAAAGATTTAAAAAAAAAAAAAAGTTATACTCAGGTGCTGGTATATCCCAGTTTCTTTATTTTGGGGAAACTTCAGACCAGGTGTTCCATTTGGCTGTGGGGGAAAAAAATTATGGAATTGCACTGCTAAACGAAAATGAGTAACTCCTCCGCTGGTCGTAGGGCGAGCTAAATTCCTTAATACTTCCAATGACTTCACTAAAACCAAAGGGGGGGGGGGGGGAAATGTATATTTAATGGAGATATTTCTCAAAATGTTCCTGGAGGGAGAAGTTCTTTAATTTAGCAAATGCCATGTTATACACATGCACTCCTGCACATGCAAAGGGAAATGGACCTGTGCTGAAGGGCAGCCTGGAGATCTCCAGTCGTTGAGGAGCATACAGAGAAGGCACAATCAACAGAGTCTTTCCTCTGTGTTATTCAAGTGAATCCCTGTTCATGCATTTTTTTCAGCTTAATAATATTGTACTTTGTATTAGCTTTGTGTGTCCTCCATTGCTGCTCTGAGGGATAGAATACCTGATGTTCGGAGGGCGCACATGAAGCAGAGTTGAGACCAGCTATTTTATGAACTCAGCAGATCCATAACTAGAGTGGGATTCAAAGCATTTTGATGGAACTCTTTCCCAGCTGAATGAGAGAATTCAATGGGAATGTGAATTTCAATGGAGTGGGGGTTCCACATTTTTTCATGAGAACATTTCTATTTTACCCTCTTGTGGAGATTTTCCTCTGGTGCCAGGCAGAACCTTCATTCACAAAATGTATAACTTCTTTCAGGTCTCCCTACAACCCAATGATTCTGTGCCAGTTGAAAGTAAATCAGAAGCCACAGAAAACCTGGCAACACGAGTGCTGGATTTTCCCCCTCTATGAAGATCCTGGGCAATGGTAACTGTCATAAGGTTTTGGCATGCAGCTTACACCCAGTACTGAGAGGAGAACATTGTGACCATGCTAAAGCAGTCTTGTGAGACCAACATTTCAAATTACACATTGGTTACCAAAGAGAGGTGTGGTCCGATGGTGTGACCACAGAGCTGAGAGCCAGAAATTCATGTGCTTTAGTCTTGGCTCGGTCACTGACTCCCTCCGGCATGTTATTTAAACAACCTGCCTCCATTTCATCACCCACAGGATAGGGATAATGATACTTATTAACAGGTATCAACCCCACAGGGAGATGAAGAGGGTTCATTTGTCTTTCCATGTTTGGAAAAACACTTTGAAGAGCAGGGCAAAGGTTAAAATATTTTGCTGAAAATATCAGTGCTGTTTGGCTTTGAACCTGGGAGAAACTTTTTAGAAAGAAATGGTCCATTTACCTAAGCTCTAAATGGTCACCTAGGATGCAGAATGCTCAGCCTACTTGATATCACTGAGCTGGATTGGATAAAAGACAAAATGTGGTCGTTCTAGTGGTTGGGGAACAAAGTAAAATGTTCTCTGGCCCCAGATGCTGGTTTCTGCTTTATGGACTTACTAAACTAGCTTACCAGGGAAAATTATATTAAATATTTTTTCAGCTCTTGTGTATACAGTAAGGACATTCTTCTTCCAGGAGCAGGAGCACTGCCTCAGCTCATCCTCTGGAGGTGTTTGTGTGACCATTGCCATGGTAACAAGAAAGGATTACATTGGGACTTTAAAAAATTGTGCAGTGAGGTGTGGATGGGGAGTAAAATTGTAAAACCATGCACTGGCTTTTAAGGGATCTGTTGCTTCTATATTAAACACATGGAGCAGAAATTCCTGGTGCCACTGCCTAAAAATAGCACTTCAGCCTTTATTATTGCACAGTGACTTTTATATATATAAAAATCTAGCAAGTCTTAGTTAAAGCAGATTGCAGAAATGGAAGAGTCTGGAAATCTACCTTTGTCTAGGTTGAGATCTGTGTCTCTTGCCCTGCCTGGGGGATGGTGTTTTCATGAAACATAGCTGTTCCAGAGCAACACCCACAATAATGGTTCTATGTGAACTGTGTTATAAGACATGGACTTGAGCTGAAACTTAAAATCTGAGTCCTCCTAATTTTCAGGGCTGGGTTTCAAATCTTTGGCTCTGAACCTGCCCCTTTAGTTTCGGTCGTGGCGTGAGGCCTACTTTCTAGATTTAGTTTGAATGCCACTCTGTGATCCTGCAAGATTTTGCTGCTATCCTACCCAAATGGTAGCCCTGGCCAGATGGATAAAGCCTATCAAATAGAATGGGGATGAAACCAAAAGATTCTGTAGAAATTACTCTAAACAACCTATCAAACTGAAAGGAGAATTATAGTCCTGCTCTGGAATTCAATAGTACTGCCATACTGATCTCTAGATAGTCCCCAGATTTCCCAAAGAAATGTTCCATAAAGGCAGGTTTGGCCTTGACCCTTAATTCAGAACCGTAGCCTAAAACTAAACTAGGTCTGGAGCTGAACAGTCCCTCCTCAGCCCATGTCTGCTTATGCTATTATTCCAGATCCTGGTCAGAACAGTTTGCATCCATGTGGACAGCTGTGCTAGGCAGTAATTGGGTCTTAAAGATGATTTTCAAGTCCAGTTGCAAGCCCAAGGTTAATCTGATCTCTGCCTAGAGAATTTTCATAAACCACCAAAAAACATTGCCTCATTTCATAAGGGGAAGGCAGAGAAGCACACCAGTCAGTTTCACTTTTAGGCAGGACATGTGCTCTTTCAGGTCTTCTTTCGTAATTAACTATTTTTTTAAACCCAATAAAGAATTTTCCCCCAGTTTGTTTGCGGGCTGGATAAATAAACCTAAACACCCCTGAGTCAAGCCAGGACTTGGAAGTTAAACATTTACCAACTCCAAGAATTTTCAAGCTTCTGTTTATCACTGGCTCAGATGTTTTGCTGCAGACTGCAGTTCATGTCTCACCTTCTTACACTTTTTAAAGGCTAAGTTAGGCAGGTCCTGCTGCATTCAATTAGTTGACTGATGCTCCTTCAGTTCTGTGTGAGCCAGCATTTGATAGTTTTCATGGTCTCTTCATATTTAACTAGGGTGACCAGACGTCCCGATTTTATCGGGACCGTCCCGATATTTCGGTCTCTGTCCCGCGTCCCGACCGATCTTTGGTCGGGACGCGGGACAGAGATATCCGCAGGCAGCACTTTTTTTGTTTTGTTTTTTTTCCCTTCCTCTGCCTCAGCCGGGACTCGCTNATTTAACAGCCTTTCCAGCACTGTTCCGCTATGTGCTTGCTACTACTTCATAGCTAATTACTTACTCTTTAAATGCGAAGTTAGGCTGGCACTGCTGCATTCAGTTAATAGACTGATACTTTAAAAATACAAGGTTCATCTTTAATTCCACCATGCTTGCAAAGGATAATTTAATGAACGGTCAGTAAGCTGCAAATTCTCTTCCCAGCACCCAGCCCAGGTAACTCAGATGGTTGATTGGCAACTTTGTAGGAACAGAACAGAAGCAAAATAGCCCAAAGGCAACAGTAGATTCTGTAGCAATGGCATTTCCCATTGAGTGGCAGGGTAGGATGAATGGATCCAGGTAGTGGTGCATCCTGTGCCCTGGCCCCTTGTTCATCTTGCTTCCAAAGAGCCAGTCTGTGTGTCTTTCTCAGGGCGCTTCGTGGCACTGGGCTCCACAGCATGGTCTAAGGTGACCAGATGTCCCAGTTTTATAGGGATAGTCCTGCTATCCTGGACTTTGTCTTATATACTCGCCTATAACCTCTCACCCCCATCCCGATTTTTCACACTTGCTATCTGGTGACCGTATGGGCTTCTGTCATTGGTCCCCTAGCCCTCGGTGCAGTGGAATCCCACCACTTCCACTGTGTTACAGGCCCCCCCAGCTACAGGCAAGGAATTCATCTGTCACATTCCTAGGCCATACATTGAAGGACTTGGATCGTACCAGGCAGTTCCAGCTGACACAATATGACACTGAAAGGCTTTTTAATCCTCTAAGACCTGAGATCAGAGTTCTGTTTTTCTCCTGCTGTTGGGGTCATTCCTTACTAGTGGAGAACATGACATCCCCTGGGCAAAACACAGGTCAGCTGACACAGAATTAGGGAGGGACAGCTTGGAGAAGGTGGTGAGCGGCAAAGAGGTTTGCACAGGAGGCTGCCAAAGTGCCCACATCTCCTGTGCCAGTTAATGCCTTTCCCTACCCACCCATGGATCTGGGTATGTGTAGGGCTTCTGGTTCAAGGGCTTGTAAAGGATATGCTCACTACATGACCTGGAGAGCGGAGGACAGGGACCTCACTTGTGCTGGGCCTGTTAGGGGAGAGCTCCTTGAAATATACATGCATTCAGCGGGCCTTTCGTTAGCTCAGTTTGAGAAGCCTGGGACAATACCTTCACATTTGTGTAATTGATGAGGATGCTGGGACATTTCCAGTATTTAGGGACATTTGTCAACCGTATTCTTCACAGCTCAATAGCAAAGGGCACACCCTATGGCACCTCCTACGAAAGGAAGCACATTCCTTCCCCTGGATAATGAAGCGATCTGCTGTGGGATACAGACACAACTGAGCCTGTTTCCCAGTTGGTGTACATTGGGGTCGCTCTACTGATTTCAATGCCAATTTACACCAGCCGGGAACTTGGTCCAGTTTGCATTATACATTATATAACCCAGTACAGGGTGTGTGCATGCTACAGGTCCCCCCCTCCGTGTCCAATCCACAGAGGACATGAGTTGGTTGCAGCCCCACATAGAACGCTTTAGCTCAAGCTGTA
Source organism: Platysternon megacephalum (assembly GCA_003942145.1). NCBI lineage: Eukaryota > Metazoa > Chordata > Testudines > Platysternidae > Platysternon > Platysternon megacephalum. The sequence goes on along the minus strand of QXTE01000002.1, from coordinate 35,893,078 downwards.
GCAGCTCATGCATTTAGCAATGTGGTCCTAGTGTGTTGACCGAAGTGACAGCTGTCACATAAGTAGGGTGGTTTCTGGAATTTGAACTGCTGTTGGCCTCAGCTGTAGCAACTCCAGGCTACAATAAACACATGGAGAACTGAGTTCCAAAAATCCAGACCTCAGCTACTCAAAATAAAGAAGATCTACACTTCTTGGATAGAGTGGCAGACTCTCTTCAGGCCAACATTACATATGACAGCCAATATTTTAGAGCTGCCATAGATAAGAAAAGACCTTTTTTTGGTGAATTAGATAATGGCTCTCTTCTGATCACTGCTGCATGCCTTGCTGTTGCATACATTCCCATATCCCCAAAGCTTTGGTCTTTATATGAAATCCCTGCAAACAGAAAGGGATCCCAGAGAAAGAAACAAATTATATTGAAATAACTGAAAGCTTCACGTGAGTGGAAATGAAGCAAAAGTCACTGCCGTTGAATTTATTTTCACTAGTTCTCAGCTTTACAGAGATTCAGCAAAATGAAATTTGATAATAATCCCAGCTAGTTACAGTGTCCAAAAAGAGTGAAAATACCTTCAAATTGGATGAAACTTGATGCTGCCAGAACTCTGCTGAATCCCCCTCCAGTGTATTTCCAAATCACATTCCTCTATTACTCTGTTAAGTGCTGCCCAAAGAATCAACAATAAATCAAGTAACCTGCAATATGGTTCTTTTTATAATGCATCTATAAATTTCACGGAACGATGGATTTCTTCTAATGAAATTTCATTTGAGACATTGGAGGATACAAGGAACTCTTGGGTTTTACTGTATTACAAGTGCTTTGGTTAAAGAGACATTGTCAAGGTAAAACCCTATTCCACTCCAGCCCTAAATCATCAATGTTATTCCAGGTTCACCTCCTATAGGAAAAAATGGCCTTTAAATCAGGAACTACAACTGTCTTAATCCCAGTTGAGCAATCTAATTACAACAAACATCGTGAAGGTGGCCATGGATGTGGTGAGCACAGGCCTGCTTACTACACTGTTCCCTTTTTCTTCCAGCCGGCTTTGTTGCTATGCAGCTAAGACAGTGTTCATTTTAAAATCAAGATGGGATGTTTTATGCTCCAATTCAAACAGGAATTATTTTGGGGAAGGTCTATGGGCTGTGTTATGAAGGAGGTAAGACTAGATGATCACAATGGTCCTTCAGGCTGTGGAATGGATGAATTTGAATAAGAATTCCCATTGACTGGCTCCAGAGAGCAGCACTTCCATCACATTGTTCACTCTGCTTGTGTGCGATTGCCACAGAATGGGGGAAAGGCTGTCTTGTCTACTTAGATTGTAAACTCTTTGGGGGCAGGGACCACCTACTACTCTGTGTTTGTACAGTGCCTAGCACAATGCGGCTACACTCTTGGTTGGCCATTAGGCACTACTACACTGAATATGATTAGCTTTCAATCTCCTGTGGGTTCCTGAAGGCAGGGGTGAGAGCAGGTTGGCTTGGCAAGGCTTGGAGCATGAAACATCCAGCATTCTGGATTTGTTGTTTTGCTTCCAGCTCACCGGCCAGGATTTTTGGAAACAGGAATTTTTGATCATCAAAGTTTGGCTGTGGATGAAAATCCAAAATACTGGATCTAAACCTCTTGATCAAAATCTCATAAAAACCGACTTTTCCATGAGGTTGCTGGGATTTCAATATCCTGTCCCAGCCAGGAATTCTGTGAGACTAGCTTACAAGTGGACAGTGCCCCTTATTCACTGTTCATTTTTTTTAAATTTAACCAAGTGTCCGAGTGTGGTGGGCATTCCTTCCTGGCACTAGCTGCTGCCCAGCTGGGGCAGAACCAACCCAGATAGGTTCTCCTTGAGGTGTTCCATGCAAATGGCAGCATCACTTGCCCCAACCTCTCCCGCATTGGCACTTTAGGGCTGCTTCCTGTGCGGCTGCACTAGTGGGGGAGAAGCACCCTGTAGGCACCCACACAAGACAGCCCCAGTTTGGCCCCATATGTGCATGCACAGTCCTATTAGATCTAAATCTTATACAATCCAATTGCATCTCGCTTCCAAAGGTCCAGCTCCTAGTTTAAATTTAAACTCAGCTTCTACCTAAATTCCACAGCCTCATTGACACTCCTGAGGAAAAAAACCTGACCCGTTTGGCCTAGGGGGACTCATTCCTTACTTCTCCAAAAGGCAGTATAGCTATGGAATATTCTCACTTCCCCAGGCTCTGAGCACTGTGCCTGAGAGAACATGCACTGAAGGTCCATATCCCTGTACCAGTCACATCCATGAACCAATGGTATATATCAATATACCTGTAAAGAAATCCACATCCCCATAAAAACTCTATTTCATTCTATTTCACCAATAAAGCGTGAAACATTTTAAAGAGAGATTTCGTTTCACCACACCCCTTTCCATTACTTTTACATCTAATTTTAAAAAAGTAAGCAAAGATAAATATGGTGCCTATATACTATAAACACATTGTCAATAAAATCTGAGCTGGGACCAGTTCTGGAAATGTGTAATTATTTGCTAAGTAAAAGGATTTTACCGTTACGTGATACATTAAGTGTTCCCCTTAGAAAGCCTTTAATAAAGGAACTGCTTTGTTTCAGAAGGGGATTGATTTGTGGGCTAAATCCATCTACACCTTCATTAATTAGAGTTTAAAGGGTCAAAGCTCTGAAGGCCAGAGAGCATCATTTGCAAATGGTAAAGCTGGCTTAACACTTGATGTAGATCAGGAATGGGCAGCTGGCAGCCCAGGCCTCTGGTCCACCGGATTGTTTTATTTGGCCTACCACAGCCAGCTTGGGCCAAGAAGGGAGCAGGGCATTGTAGGCAGAGAACCCCGCCTGAGCATGGATGCATGTCATGTGACATTGTGGTGGGCTCTTTCTAATCTTCACTGTGAGAGCCAGTGTGCTGGAGCAGGGAGCTGAGCCTAGCCCCTTTGGGACAGGAGCCATCACTGCAGGGTGAGTTTGGGGCAGGCTCACTCTCCTCCCCCATGTCACACCTGTGGGTGCAGGACCAGACCCTCCTGGTGTCATCCCCCACCCAGGAACAGAACCCGACCCCACCAATGTATGGCTTACCAAAGAGTTTTAGTGGAATTTGTGGTGCTTTACTACCTTAAAGCTGCCCATCTCTGATGTAGGTAATAAATGATCCATCTGTCTATGTACCTTTCTGCATGTCTGTGGCTGTGTGCCAATAAAACATCAGTTGATAGTATTGCAGCATAAGTAACTTTTGTCGTGGACAAAGTGAGGCAATTGTAAAGTGGCTTTGCAGGTCCAGTTCTTGCTCAAAATCTTCAGAGATGGTTAAGTCAGTCTATATAATCTTATTTTTCAAATCTTTATTGTAATACCCTCTTAGAAGAATGGAAACCATGGGCCAGATCCCCACTCTGCTGATTTAGACCAGCTAACAATGTAGCCCTCTATATCTAAGGTCCACAAAATGAGTGATTTGAAAAAAAAAAACCAAATCTCATTGATAGATGGATAGATTTCAACAAACCAACCCTAGCTATTTAGGGCATGATAGTGTAACAGCTTTGCTCTGAAAACTATAACTGAATTATTATTGAGAGGTTTGAATGTACAAGGAATTCAGGATCAAACACTTAGACTTCAGAAAACTCATCCTCTCTCCTTTAGGATGCGGTGAATTAAAAGTTCAACCCAAAATATACAAGACCAAATCCTTGCAAATTTTATTTTATTTTAACTCTTTGGAGACGATAGACATTTCTTGCATTCCATGCATTCATTTGTCTAGCAGTCTGGAAGTGGCACTGTCTGAGTGTTTACAACTAGACAGTGCCTTTTATTCACTGTTTAATATATTTTTTTAAATATTAACCAAGAGTTCCAGTGATGATTCCTGAATTTCCATAAAATCCAGATATTTAGCTAAGAGCACTGTCCCGTATTTATGAAGAGCCAGTTTTTAAAAAATGTAGAAATCCAGTAATTATCACTAGAACTATATTAAACTTTGAAAATCAGCAAAAGATAAGCATTAGGACTACATTTTCAGCTATGAGTGCAACCATGGCCTCAACCGAAGTGCAAATTTCAGGCAGTTGTGTGCCTAATTACTGACTGGTATATGAAATCACCCAATTTGCATGTGCAAATGTGGGGTTACAGAAAGAAAATCCAGGGGTGTCGTTGGGGGAGAGGTATGTTGTGAGCTCACCTGCTTCACTGGAGGCTGAAAACTTGGTCCATATTACAGAGGCTTATTCATTAGCATTTGAAAAATAAAACAAAACCCATACTATCGCCCTACAAATGACAATGATTAATGCGTTATAAAGACCTAACATGAATGAGCAGATCCTTTTGGTCTATCCAGCCTATTATGTAACACAGATTTCCCTCTTTTACATTTTGTCTTGTTCATTTTTCAGCATGTTTGCTCAAGTGTATGTGTGAAAGAGAGACAAGAGAGAAATTTCAATTAAGAAACCAAGATAAGAAACACCTACAGAGAGCAGAGCTCATAAGCTAAACTCCAAAGGCTGTAGAGAGCAAGGGAGGGAAAAATAGAAATTCAGCTCAGACAGCCTTTGAGATAAGAGTAATGGCCTCAGAAAGCCAAGGAAATCTAAGGGATGGTAAATTACTAATCTGTCCTGTCCTTCAGGCGTTTTACTGGAGACTGGGAACAAACCACGATACTTGGTGTAGCGATGTGAGACTCACCCCTGCAGCACCCTCTACTAGTCTCTGTCGGGAATTAGCTCGTCCAGCTTCCGGAGTGCCCTCTGCAGGCCGGTGATCCACCTTACCACTGGCCCCCCATGTCCCTCCCAGGACCCCGGTGCCCCTTTCTCTGGGGTGCTGTCCCTCTGGCAGTAACCCCTCAGTCTCACCTTGCATCAGTGTAAGGCTATTGCCAGTCACCAACTAGCCCCCATTCCCTGGGGCAGACTGCAGTGTGTGCCACTCATCACTGGCAAGGGGGGGTTTATACCTGCTGCTTCTGTCTAGCCTTGGGCTGTCCCGTACCTGTTTGGCCTTATACTAGGCCGCAACCTCGGGGGGGTTTCCAGGTCAGAGTTCCCTAGCTCCCTTGGCCTTCCCCCAGCCCTGCTCCACTCCCAGTACCTTCTTATTCCCCTGCAGCCAGGCCCATCTCCCTCTACAGCTAGAGAGAGACTGATTGCCTTTACTCCTGGCTCAAGCCTTTATAGAGCCAGCTGGGCCCTGATTGGGGCATGGCCCCCAGCTGAGGCTGTTTCCCCCAATCAGCCTCGCTGCTTTTTCTCCTCCCACAGCCCTCCTCTTTTAAACCCCTCAGGGCAGGAGTGGGTAACCACCCCGCTACACTTGGCCTGATTTCCCAGGCATTGCATCTCATGTAGTCACTTATACCTGTGCAAAGCAAGTGAAAAAAAGCCGTCCTTCTGAACTGGCAGCATTTTACATACACCTAACGCAGGTGTGAGTGACCACACAAGGTGCAAAGACATGGAGGGTCTGGCCCAGTATCTACTGTGTACCCAAGGTGACTCCGAGGTGGGGGGGAGGGGCATGTGATGTCACATTCTCCCCCCTCAGATTTCTGCCAGGGTTTATATGCCCTGCCCTGAACCCCGCTGCATACCACCAGAACCTTTAAATTGTGCCCCCCCCATTGTCAATAGTGACGTGTTGTCTCTGCTGTGTACATTAATGTTATAGCTATTATACAAGGTATAAAATAGCCTGTTGAGGGAAATTCGACATGGGGGCAAGTTAAGTCTAGCTGGGGCTCATCTCCACCGACACTTGGCACCATAGGTGCTGGAACTAGGGGTGCTGGCTTGAAGTGGTTTCCATCATAGGCAGGGTTTACAGTTTGGTTCAATGGCTCTCAGCACCCCCACTATTCAAATTGTTCCAGCACCCTGCTTGGCACCCCAGAAAGCTTCAGAATCCTCAAGTGGGGCACTTCCCCAAGCAGGCACTTTTTCCTGGTCAAACCTTGCCCTGCACTTTCATGTTTAAAGCCATAAACCACCCCTTCTTCCTCAGACCACAGTGGGGGGCAGGGCAGAGGGGAAAGAGAGGCGGCCTTTGGGTCAATATCTTGAGAAGCTGCCAAAATTCTACTATTAACTCCCCTCATTTTTCCACAGCTGTTTGTGTATAACAGGAATCTACAGCCCAACAACGTGCATAAGCCGATACCTGATTTAAACACACAATCAAAATGATGGAACGCACCAATAAGGTACACAGCTGTGTGTTTATTTGCACACGCAACAGTAAGCATGTTGTTTTGAAAAATCAGTCCCAGTATGTTTTTCCCCCTTGATTTAATAAAGTTGAAATCCCAAAATATTAAGAACAAAGAATATGTAAATATTTGCTTTATTACACAAATACACACACACACAGACGCACACACGAGTTTGAATGGTCCAGAAAATTCTACGATAAGCCCTCTCAAATGATCACATTGGTATATCTCTATCTTAAATATGGCACCTCACACTCTTTAATGTATGTGTCCTCACAACACCGCAGTGAGATAGGTAAATGCTGTTACCCTCTCCCCCAACTCCTTTCCATTTTACAAATGGAGAAATGAGGCAGAGAGAGACCAGGGCCAGATTTTGAAAGGTATTTAGTTGCCTAAGGGGATTTTCAAAAGTGCCTAGCGAGGATAGGCGTGTATTTCCCATTGATTGCAATTGGAGTTTCAAGTCTTAAAATCCCCTCAGCACCAATCTGCGTCTATATGCACCTACAGACCATTAAAAGTCTGGTACTAAGTGATTTGCCCAAGGTCATGCAGTAAGTTTCTATAAGAGCAAAGACTTAAACCCAGGGCTCCGGCTAGTCCCCTAACTGTTGGGCCAGCCTTCCTCTCTCCTACATGATTTGCTTGCACAGTTATAATCACTATGCACATAGATTAGGTGGCTGTTCAACTGCACTTGTAATTGTGAGTTCCCTATATTGAAAATGCAGCCAATTTTGGCCTCAGTTTAGTAAAACTGAATAAGAAACTTCCCAGGAGTTTATCTGAAAGCTTTCCCTAAAAAGCAAGTTATCATTATTCATTGCTGATTTAGTAGTTTCTGTCACCTGTATAAGTAGTGGGTATCACTCATCCCCTCCCCCCCCCCCACTCGAAATCATCTAACTGTTCTGTACAGTTAGGTTCTTCATTTTACAGAAGCTGTCACAGAATTGTGTGGAATGCCAGGATAATAGTCCCTGGGAGAATCAGAGCCAAGGGACACAGAATTACTGCGCTTGCATCTGACCACACTCTAGCTGCTGAATTTTTTGGTGGATGGATAGATAAATCAATAGACACATAAACAGACATATAAGAAACACAGTTCATTAAAGTTTATAGCTCTTTTAAAAGGTAAATCTTGCATAGCATGCCTGTTTTGCACACAGCACTCAATTAGATTGTGATTTCCTATGCAGCGTGGCAGGCGCATTAATCTTTAATACAACAGAGCTTTACGGTGAGACAGTGATGTTATGTCCCTGGTGCCCTAAGTCAAACCAGGCAACTGAACAAATTGAAAGTTTATTGAAACAATTCTGCTCCTCCCTTCTAAAGCTTTAGCACTGGGGGAGGTGGGGAACAACACATAATCCAGCTAATTCCTGGGGAACGTCTACTCTTTGAGGTTAGTGACAGTGAAAATAGTAGCAACAGCTAATATTTTGCTGATGCGTTTGGGTCAGTTTTCTATTTTCAAAGGTACAGACTTTGCACATGCCACTTCCTAGGAGGAGGAGGAGGGTCTTATGGTTAAAGCACAGGTTGGGAACACAGGAGATATGGATTCTGTTACTTGTTCTGCAACAGCTTTCCTGAGTGAACGTGGACAAATTTACATAAACCTCGCTGGTTAAGGGTATGTCTACACAACACCTATCAGGTGTGTTCAGTGCGAGTAGACACACGCTAGCTCCGCTTGACCTAGTGCTCTAAGAATAGCAGTGTGGCTGGGGTGGCTCAGGCTAATTGCCAAAGTACAGACTCAGGCAGTCAGGTGGGATTGTACTCGGGTGGCTATTCTGAGCCACTGCTTGCACCACTGTGGCCACACTTCTATTTTTAGTACACGGGCTCGAGCAGGGCTAGCACATCTCTGTCTACCCGTGCTGGGAATCCCACCTCCCAGCTGTGGTGTAGACATTACCCTGAAAGTCTCCTGACTGTAAGAGAAGGATAATGATTCTTCTCTACCTCGCAGGGCTGCTGTGAAGTTTAATCCATTAATATTTGTAAAGTGCTTTGTAATCCTTTGCTGGGAAGGTAAAAATGCACCCTTGCAGAGGGGCCCTCACACAGCATGGACTGTTGTACTGAAAGGCAGAAGAGAGGACATCTTTGCACGTACATAGCTCCTTCTATTGGAGGGTAACACTGATTTTCAGATATTCATTTATACTGAAGGCTCTTTATTAGGTAAGTGTTAGCTACACTTTCTATCTAAGTAAGGAAGCTGAGGCACATGGAGTTTGTGTCTTGCATAAGCTCCTGCAGAAAGTTTGTGGCAGGAATAGAACTTGTGTCGTGCAAGGCCTTGATGTGTGTGGTAACCACAAAGCTACCCTCCCTGTCTGTAGGGTCACTTCTGCCAGAAGTGTGACATTCCACACAAGACGTGCTGATCTGACACTCTAGAAGATAGAAAAACCCAATTTCTCAAAATTGCAATGGTAAAAAAATGAAATTCATTTTCTTTATATTATAAAGAACAAAACAAACAGTGGAGCTCTACTGATTCACCTCAGCTAAGGAGCTGGGCCTACACACCTTAACAGTATATTTCTGAAAATAGGCAAGTTGCTATTTTCTGATTACTTAGAAAAATTATCAGGTGGCTGATGACGAGAGATCCAACTGTATATTTACTACTGTACCCCCAAAGACTAGAGAGAAACTGCAGCACATTCAGGCACTTATAACTCTGACAAAGTCACCTTAGTATTAACGTCAGGCAACGACATGAGGCAGCTTTATTGTTAATCGGAACAGAACGATACATCAACAGAGATTCGCCTTGTTTCAGCCTAATTAGATTGGCATCTCTAGGAAATTTTTAAGATGCTATGAATTAAAGTCACTTTATAGCCAGGTTATCCACTCTGGCACATGAGGCACAAAACCATAAATAGTATGAGAAAATAACAGGAATAGTAGGTGCTTGTGTATCACTTCAGCCCATTAGATTAAAAGAGCGTTGCTGGCAATGATTGTGTCTGTTTTCTGAGGAACACATCAGGAATTGTATTCAAACAGCTCTAAACTGCCGATGGTTTCTTTTTTATCCAACCAATGATCTTGGGCCGTTGGTAACATCAAGGATGTTCTTTTTTTCAATACTCTGAACTGTGTAATTAAGGTACCTTGGAGAGAAATCAATACCTTATATCACCTTTGAATAGCATGCTTGCTGGTGAACCTGCCTTGCTTACTGAGATATATTTAGGAGTCACAGATGGCAGTGTTTAAGCACTAATCCTGTTTTGTTATTGCTAAAGACTCAAATCTTTCTTTTCTCAGAAAAGAGAAGTTAGAGTACAGAAGCCACACCTTCAGTTTCAAGAAATTGTGGGTTTGATTCTGCTCTTCTCAACACTGGTTTCAAATCTCTGCAGCTCCACTGACTAGAGTGGCTTGACCGTAGGTTTAAACTGGTCAGTGAGAGCAAATTAAGCCCTTCATATTTTATCTTTCCACCACCCTAGTACCTGTTTTCTCTCACAGTTTGAAAGTGTATTTCTTCCCACCCTCCACCTCCAATTGTTGCCATTATGTGCCACCTTGTTGGAGAGTAGGGGGAGGGAACAATTCCCTGGGATGATTCTGGGTCACTCTAAGACAGGGGTAGGCAACCTATGGCACGCGTGCCAAAGGCGGCACGCGAGCTGATTTTCAGTGGCATTCACACTGCCTGGGTCCTGGCCACCCGTCCAGGGAGCTCTGTATTTTAATTTACTTTTAAATGAAGCTTCTTAAACATTTTAAAAACCTTATTTACTTTACATACAACAATAGTTTAGTTATACTGTATATTATAGACTTATAGAAAGAGACCTGCTAAAAATGTTAAAATGTATTACTGGCACGCGAAACCTGAAATTAGAGTGAATAAATGAAGACTCGGCACACCACTTCTGAAAGGTTGCCGACCCCTGCTCTAAGAAGTATGGCTAAGCACCTCCATGTAATGTGTAGCACTTCTTAGGTGTAATAACTTAATTGCTTTGAACAGCTCCAGCTTGTCACTCTGGTCAGTGGTCTGGACGTATTTTTTACTAAAACTCCTTTTATCAGGATATTGAAAAAATTCAGATGGGTTAAATCAGAGCCTGGCAAAGTTTATCCAGTTCTTTGGAGCTCTGATGCAATTTTGCCAACTTCTAGGCCAAAACTGACTGTATTTTATGAAAATCAGAATTACAGTTTGGAGCATTTAGTCCTTCAAATAGTCTTAGTGCTTTCAAGCTTGGTTTGAAATGACCTATGTAATATATGTAGAATTAGGCGATTTTAATAGAAATATCTCATTTGTCAATAGGCCTGGAGTTCAGTTTGGAACTTCGGACTGGAAGGGAGCTCCTAGGTCACAGAACTGGATCCTCTGCCATAGAGGGCAACCCCAACATATAATCCTGCTAATGAGTTTGTCAAGCACCATCTTAAAAATAGTTAAGTTGTTTGCCTACACAGTTAAGCAGACGGAACCATGGAGGCCTTGACCCTCCACAAACAATCCTCCAGCATGCAACAAGTGCCCCCCCCCCCACTCCCTTACCTGCAGTTACATAGCAACAAGGGACAACATGGCCGAATACTCAGTCTTTTCCCTCAGATTTTCCTCAGTTGTTACTCAGTCAAAACTCCCGTTGGAGTGAACTCGACACAGAGACTCTCTGCACACCTTAGAACTGCAGCTGTACCAGTGCATTCTAGGAATCCACAGTAGCAATGGCTGTGATTGGAAATTACTCAAAACTTCCATTCCCAAACACAAAGCACGGAAGTTAGGAAGACCAGCTGAATCACAACAGCTCTGACTCTTGTGCCTTTCTGTCCTCACTGAGAGGACAACATAAACTGGACCAGTTCAATCAGACCTGATCCCAGCCAGAATAACCAGTGCTTGAAAAAAGGCTGGGATGGCCAGGGACTGCAAGATCAAGGTATTCCATTGAGCAGTTTATAATGCTTTTTTTTTTCTTGTCTATTGCTGACAAGACCTTTGTCTGCATAGCTGTCTGCAGTGCTGTCATAGAGAGGAAGGAGAAAACAACATTAGAGGGGTTACAGCAGGAACACAGATTGCAAAGAAAAGAACACATTTGGGTTCATTTATGCACTCAGCACCACAGTACGACAGTGTGGTGTAGGCTGCTGGCTTCTCTTTTGTCAGCCCAAGCTCAGCTGGTAGTGTCTGGGAATCCTTAAGCATATCTAGGTGCAAAATGGGGGAATAATCAGTCTAGTGTTGAGAATGGCAAACACAGGCAGTTACCATTTCAAGTGAAACACTTCTTCCTTCACTGGTAGGACTGTACCTATGACTGTCCTGTGAAATCTACTCCCTTCCATGGGAGTGTTAAGGAAGTGCGACAATAGAGTGGATGTTTGGACTAAAATGACCGATGACTGACACAGTCTCTCCTATCATATATACGGCCCTGTCAGTGTTTTCTTTAATTAAGCAATGTCTAATGAAAACATACCATATGGTCTGGTTTTCCGCATGCAAGTCTGGACAAGGAACCAGAAGGTCGTAACATCTAATGCTGGCTATGACACTAACTCACTTTATGGCCTTGGGTCACTTAGTCTCTCTCAGGCCCCCCTCCATAAAACAGGATTAATCCCTACTTACTGTTGGAAGTTTAATGATTAAGTAACTAATATTTTTAAAGCTCTGAATATGAAAGGTGCTAAGTATTAATTTTTTATTGTTGTGAGGGAGTTCACTCACCACTGGAGCACCTCCTCATGGTCAGGTGTGGCATAAGGGTTCTCTCCCTCTCTGGTGCCCCCTGCTGACAGTCACTCCAGTGCTGCTGTGACCGCTTCCCATAATTTGGCCCTCTGGCTAGGTCACTATTTACACCACCCCTTCTACGGTAACAAAGAGTCCAACCAAATAAACAGTCCAAACATCCAAAAAATCTTCAGCCCCAACTCCAGGCCCTATGGCCTTCATACCCTTCTCTCTGGGCTCCCTATAATCCCTGTCCCCCCATCTCTGGACTCAGGCCACCTTGCCAATGCAGCTAGGGAAACCTGGGCCCTCCCTCTACTGGACCATATAACCAGCGTCCAAGGTCTGTTCAGTTCAACTCCTCACTGCTTCTTATCCAGTCTCTCTCAGGCTTTCTTCCCCACAAGTTCTCCAGGTTCACCCTTTGTTCAGGGCCAAGGCTCTCAGGACCCGCCACTGGAATCCCCCCCAAAAATGCCAAACCAAAATATATAAACAAAACCCACTTGACTTTATCTCTAGGGATGCCAGGAGTCCAGTTTTCGACCAGAATGCACAGTCGAAAAGGGACCCTGGCAGCTCTGGTCAGCACCGCTGACTGGGCTGTTAAAAGTCCGGTTGGTGGCACAGCGGGGCTAAGGCAGGCTCCCGGCAGCTCCCGGAACTGGCCAGCATGTCCCTGCGGCCCCTAGGCTTCCGGGAGCCACCTGAGGTAAGTGCCGCCTGAACCCCAGCCCTGAGCCCCTTCTCGCACCCAAACTCCCTCCTGGAGTCTTCACCCCACACCCTCTCCTGCACCCCGGCCCTGGGCCCCTCCTGCACTCCGAACCCCTCGGCTCCAGCCCAGAGCCCCCTCATCCACTCCAAATCCCTCATCATAGAATCATAGAATATCAGGGTTGGAAGGGACCTCAGGAGGTCATCTAGTCCAACCCCCTGCTCAAAGCAGGACCTAATCCCAACTAAATCATCCCAGCCAGGGCTTTGTCAAGCCTGACCTTAAAAACCTCTAAGGAAGGAGATTCCACCACCTCCCTAGGTAACCCATTCCAGTGCTTCACCACCCTCCTAGTGAAAAAGTTTTTCCTAATATCCAATCTAAACCTCCCCCACTGCAACTTGAGACCATTACTCCTTGTTCTGTCATCTGGTACCACTGAGAACAGTCTAGATCCATCCTCTTTGGAACCCCCTTTCAGGTAGTTGAAAGCAGCTATCAAATCCCCCCTCATTCTTCTCTTCTGCAGACTAAACAATCCCAGTTCCCTCAGCCTCTCCTCATAACTCATGTGCTCCAGCCCCCTAATCATTTTTGTTGCCCTCCGCTGGACTCTTTCCAATTTTTCCACATCCTTCTTGTAGTGTGGGGCCCAAAACTGGACACAGTACTCCAGGTGAGGCCTCACCAATGTCGAATAGAGGGGAACGATCACGTCCCTCGATCTGCTGGCAATGCCCCTACTTATACAGCCCAAAATGCCGTTAGCCTTCTTGGCAACAAGGGCACACTGTTGACTCATATCCAGCTTCTCGTCCACCGTAACCCCTAGGTCCTTTTCTGCAGAACTGCTGCCTAGCCACTCGGTCCCTAGTCTGTAACAGTGCATGGGATTCTTCCGTCCTAAGTGCAGGACTCTGCACTTGTCCTTGTTGAACCTCATCAGGTTTCTTTTGGCCCAATCCTCTAATTTGTCTAGGTCCCTCTGTATCCTATCCCTACCCTCCAGCGTATCTACCACTCCTCCCAGTTTAGTGTCATCTGCAAATTTGCTGAGAGTGCAGTCCACGCCATCCTCCAGATCATTAATGAAGATATTGAACAAAACCGGCCCCAGGACCGACC
>QXTE01000002.1:35817745-35878672 GCA_003942145.1 Platysternon megacephalum | reverse complement strand
GTACTTGTGGCACCTTAGAGACTAACAAATTTATTTGAGCATAAGCTTTCGTGGGCTACAGCCCACTTCTTCGGATGCATAGAATGGAACATACAGTAAGAAGATATTTATACATACAGAGAACATGAGAAGGTGGAAGTAGCCATACCAACTGTAAGAGGCTAATTAATTAAGAGAAGCTATTAACAGCAGGGGAGAAAAACTTTTGAAGTGATAATCATGATGGCCCATTTCGGACAGTTGACACGAAAGTGTGAGGCTGCTTCAACATGGGGAAATAGATTCAATTAGTGTAATGACCGAGCCATTCCCAGTCTCTGTTCAAACCTAAGTTGATTGTATCTAGTTTGCATATCAATTCAAGTTCAGCAGCTTCTCGTTGGAGTCTGTTTTTGAAGCTTTTTTGTTGCAAAATTGCCACCTTAACGTCTGTCACTGAGTGATTAGGGAGGTTGAAGTGTTCTCCTACTGGTTTTTGAATGTTATGATTCCTGATGTCAGATTTGTGTCCCAGGGGATCCTGCCCATCAGTTCCCTGAGAGAGTCAAAGTCTGCTTTTCTGAAGTCCAGGGTCCGTATACTGCTGCTCTCCTTTCTTCCTTGTGTCAGGATCCTGAACTCGACCATCTCATGGTCACTGCCTCCCAGGTTCCCATCCACTTTTGCTTCCCCTACTAATTTTTCCCGGTTTGTGAGCAGCAGGTCAAGAAGAGCTCTGCCCCTAGTTGGTTCCTCCAGCACTTGCACCAGGAAATTGTCCCCTACACTTTCCAAAAACATCCTGGATTGTCTGTGCACCGCTGTATTGCTCTCCCAGCAGATATCAGGGTGATTAAAGTCTCCCATAAGTAGGGTGACCAGATAGCAAGTGTGAAAAATCGGGACGGGGGTGAGGTGTAATAGGAACCTATATAAGAAAAAGACCCAAAAATCAGGACTGTCCCTATAAAATCAGGACACCTGGTCACCCTACCCATGAGAACCAGGGCCTGCAATCTAGTAATTTATGCTAGTTGCCGGAAGAAAGCCTCGTCCACCTCATCCCCCTGGTCTGGTGGTCTATAGCAGACTCCCACCACGACATCACCCTTGTTGTTCACACTTCTAAACTTAATCCAGAGACTCTCAGTGGCCCCACTCCAGAGCCCACACCCTCAGCCAGAGCCCATACCCCCTCCCAGACTCCAACCCCTTGCCCCAGTCCTGAGCCCCCTCCTGCATTCCAAACCCCTTAGCCCCAGCCCAGAGCCCCTTTATGCACCCCAAACTCCTCATTCACAGCCCCACCCCAGAGCCCTCACCCTCTCCCGCATCCTGAACTCCTCATCACCAGCCCCACCCCAGAGCCCACACCCCTAGCTGGAGCCCATACCCCCTCCCACACCCCAACCCCAACCCCCTGCCCCAGCCCAGAGCCCCCTCCTGCACCCTGAGCCCTTCATTTCTGGCACCTCCAGCCAGAGCACACATCCCAATCCCCTACTCCAGCCTAGTGAAAGTGAGTGAAGGTGCGGGAGAGTGAGCAATGGAAGGAGGAGGGATGGAGTGAGTGGGGACCAGGGCCTCGGAGAAGGAGCAGGGAGGGGGTTGGGCAAGGGTGTTCAGTTTTATGCAATTAGAAAGTTGGCAACCCTATTTACCTCCCTCTCAATTAGACATCTCTCAGACTTCTCTCCCTGGAAGTTCACTTCCTGTCCTTTTGTCAGGGCATCCCAGCACAGCCTGCTCCACTCTGGTGGCTGTTTTATGTCACTCCTGTCTTTTTGCCAGCCTCTTCTACTCAGGTGAGGATTGCTGGGCTTGCTCTTACCCCTAATCTCTAATCCCAGAGATTGAAGGGGAGTGCTCTCCCTGCAGCCCCCTTCTTCTTTAAGCTTCCTGCCTTCATAATCACCACCCAGCCCCTCCCCAGCTGGGTTTCATCTCCAATTAAACCTGGCTCTCCCCTCAGGTACGGTCAGGTAGCAGACTTGGCTTCTCAGGCCCACGTTAACCCTTTCATCGCCTGTGTGGGGTATAGCCCCTATCACAATTATTATTATTATAAATCAGAGAAAAATGTAATATCTTGGTGTTGAAGAGATGGAGTGAGCCGTTTTGCTCGACAGCCTTGTGATTGTGAATTAAGTCTCTCCTCTCATGGCGAATACGATTTAAAGAGCTGATGAATGTGAATTAGAATTTTCTGCTGAAATATAGCATGGAACTCTTTCTTTAGAAGTCAAATTAATACAAATGGAGCATGAAATTGAAGTAAACAATTAGTAAATCAATCCCAATGAGAAGGTCTTGGCAGTTTGGGCCTTCAGGCTTTGTGCTAAGTGGTTCTCTGGACTGATAGGGGAAACACGTCTCTCTAGCTGCACACCACAGCAGAGTTCAAAAGGCTTTACCTGAGGATATGACAATGTGGTGAGTTAAGCCTTGACGAAAATAAAGACACTGCAAAGCAGATGGTTCAGCAGAGCCTGGTTCAAAGCAGCCTGCCAGAGAGCTCTGCAAAGCTCAGTGACAGGAACAAGCTGATTCTGTCTGAGCCATCAGTGCACTTGTCATCAGAGCGACTGTCTGATGAGTGGCTACTTGCTGATGTTTATTGCTGCTGTCGAACATGGAGTGAGGTCTTCAACTCTTAACCTTTCACTTTGAGTGTAAACTTCTGCATTTGAACCACACCATGTATCAGTTGCTCACATGCATCAACATGATTTATTTCACATCAAAGCAAACCCACATTTCAGGCCATTAACATTACTGAAATTTTTTTAAATGGAGACCAATTAACGTTTTTTGTTTGTTTTGTTTGCTTTTGTTTGTTTGTATGCAGCCCCAGGCCACACTGGTAGGGCCTGATCCAGGGCCCATTGAAGACATTGGACAGACTCCCAATTGTCTTTGGATCAATCAGCTAATGAGGAAAGGGAACTCATTGAAAAACTATGCCTGCAGCCTGATGCACTTGTGGTTTTGTGGTCAGTGCTCTGTGCTGCACTTCTGCCTGTCTGGGTTTGGTTCCAACGCTTTTGGCGGATTTACTCTGCCTTGACATTGGTGTAAATGAAATTGAGTCTCTCTGGCTGTGTGAAATGTGAAACCAGGGTGTTCATTCCCAGAAGGAGAGGGATGGCTTGTGATCCTCAGTAGTGTCTTGAGGTTAAAGTCAGTAATAAACCACTGAAGCCATTTATTAAGGCCCCAGTTTTTCCATAAAAACCATTTAGAGGGGAACAAGGTAGTAAATCCTACCCCCTGCAGGTTTTGACATGTGGCCATTGGGTCCCATGTTCCCCCCCACTCCAGAAAACTGTGGTATAGGCAGGAGGCAGGGCTGGAAAAATACATATGTGTTCATGAGCTGCGAGGAATACCCAAGCCAGTGGCTCTGCAGCAGGTGCACTCAGTGCCTCCTCCTCCTCCACACTCCATTCCAGCCACCTCAGTAATGGCTGGTGGACATGGTGGATGCCAGTGGCTGCAGACAACACTACATGACTCTTCTGGGAGGAGTCACAGAGCAGGCAGGGCTGGTTAGTGCCACACACGGCAGCACTAACAAATCCACAGTTGTAACATAGACTGCCATTGGTTCTTCCCTCTGCTCTTTGGTCGCTCCCATGATTAGTGTGTTCCTTTTTGTGATGTGGAGAAGATTCTGACAAGTGTTCAGAGGTGGGAAACATCCTACGTCGTCAGCTTGTGGCATGATCCTTCTGCGATATCCTACAGTTTCGGTCCTGTCCATGTCACACAGCATATGCTGGAGGTGGCAGGGAGAGGTGCAAAGCACATACTCCTACATATTATTATTATTATTAGTAGTAGTAGTATTGGATTACAGTAGCACTTAGAGGCCCCCACTGAGATCAGGGCCCTAGTGCACTAGGTACTGTACATTCAAATAGTAAGAGAGATTCCCAGGAGCGCCGCCAGCTTTTCCGCCGCCCTAGGGCGGCGGAAGGTCACGCCCCCGAAATGCCACCCCCGACAGAGGTGGCGGAAGGTCCTGCCCCCGAAATGTGCTGACGACCGGGGCGGCCGGCGCCCCCCAAATCTTAGTGCCCTAGGCGACCGCCTAGGTCGCCTAATGGGTTGTGCCGGCCCTGGAGATTCCCCACCCTTAGGGTCTCACAGGTAGACAAATGGGACGATCGCTACTGCCTAAAACCCAGTCTATGTTGTTCTGTTTCAGATGTTTTCCCATCAAATTTGCCCCTTGTTGCAAACTAGATTGCAATT
Source organism: Platysternon megacephalum (assembly GCA_003942145.1). Classification (NCBI taxonomy): domain Eukaryota; kingdom Metazoa; phylum Chordata; order Testudines; family Platysternidae; genus Platysternon; species Platysternon megacephalum. The sequence continues at coordinate 35,874,436 of QXTE01000002.1, read as the reverse complement.
GAGCTTTTCACTTTCTAAACTGAGCTCCTGAAGGCTTCTTCAGGGGCATCTTTTATTTTCTGTGGGTGAAAACAGACAGTATTAGGGAGAGCAAAAGTCGTAGAAAGTCATCAAACAGTACGTGTTAAGCATGGCAAAAGAAGTAACAGTATTTCTTTTATATTGTTGTGCAGATAGGAGTTTGATAGATATCTCTGGCATCTCATTAAATATGTCCTTTATAAGTAGCTACTTACACGCTTCAAGTCTTAAAACACAAGTACACGTTCACAATTACACAATAAAATAAGGTTCACAATATCACAGCTGGGCTCTCACTTACTTCACTTCACTTCATTCTTATATCTCACTGACTTATATGCCTCACCCCTTATATACCCGTGAGGGCCTGGCTGACAACATTCTAGGAGATTCAAGGAAAATGTAGTTCTCAGAAAGTCTGGAAATTTCCACGAGATTCTATAAAGGTCCAGAACATTTTAGGAGATCTGTGAAAAAATTCCACATACAGAATACCTGAAACATTTTACTTCAAACATTCTATTTTCCCTTTGGTCACTAATAACAAAAACAGCACCCTGAGCCCAGCGCCTTCCAACCTCAGCACCCCAGGCAGTTGTCTGGGTCACCTGCCCCTAAATCCGGCACTGCCTAGTGTACCCTTTATGGGTGTGACTTGCGGGATCAGATTAAAGGTATGGCATTACCTTCAGCTACTTGAGAAGTGTGAGTAGGGCCCAGCAGTGCCCTTTGAGCAGGAAATGCCTGAATGCTATTAAGAAAGGATCTTTCCCGTAATGGAAGGTATAATAAAGACAAAGACTCTTTTACGATGCTTTCAAAGTTGTATTTTGACAATTATGTTTATGATATGCAATTGCAGTATTCATGCACAGCTGTGATTCACCATTAGCCAGTCAGGCCCAATTTGTGTTCAGGGTTATGCATACCACAGAGATGAGATAAAGGTGTCTGCAGATAAAAAATCAATACAGTGAGGACTTAGTGCGAGGTAAAAGGGTGTGTGTACAATGTTGTTTGTTTGCATGTTGCAGGGTAACTAAATTCACCTTTTGTTGAACAGAGAGACTAACAGGATGTAAAACAGCTAGACAACTTGTCTCTAAATAAGCTAGAGCACTCCTGGCAACATCTTAACCCCATTGTTATTTATTTAAGCAGTGCTGCATATCCTTGATCACCCAATTTTCCCCTCTCTAGCCCCTTATAGCGAGTTCTCAGCTGAAGACCCATTTTGTGCAGTAAACCTCTCTGCTTTGACAACCTAATCAGGCTCAGGACAGGTCAGCAATAGTGATGTGGTGAAAGGGGGCTCTTTGACAACCCTGGGAGCCTTTGGCTAAAATTCTACAGCTACACTGAAAGGAAGATTGGGGTGATTTCTCTGCCTCTCAGGCAATTTGTTCCCTCTCTGGATACTGCTGAAATGACTGCTAGAAATGGCCTATCCCTGAGGCGCATACAAATATCTTCTGGGAAGCAGCTTTTGTGTCTTTAGGATGGTCTAGATTGCCCCAATGGCAGGGATTTTCCAAAAGTTTCCCTGGTCCCTTACAAGATAGTCACTTTCACTTCCTTCTCTCCTCACCATCCCCCATCTCTCCTTCCCCTTCTCCCTCCCCACAGTTCAAATGACCCAAGCTGCAGACTTTGCTAAGTTATACACGTATACTCAGTACATCATTCAGGAACAAAGCATAAACATTTCCAGCAAAGGCACTTGATATAAGTTTGTTTGCCAAGTGCGATTGCCTTCTTCATTTATGGTGATGAAAAAACCAAATGAATAGCTTCCCCTGTTCCTTACGCTTCTTCGTTGGATGATGGCCACCATCTTGGCTGGCACATTGGGGACTGAAAAAGGGCCCCTCCAGAACTAAAACCTGAGGTCCTATAGCTAGAGAACCAAGCCACCTTAGCTGCTGCTTGTAACAAATGGTATCCTCTGGGGATCAGCACAGCAGGGAGACTTGTAACACGTGCTCCCCATTGGGTTGTATCTGCACCGCCCTGAACAAGGTACAAGGCATTTTATCACATGTTAAGAGGGACCATTCTGCAGAAGCCCATTATTCCAATATTGGCAATACATTACTGGTCAGCACATGGAGAGGAAGCATTGACTGAACACCCAAGTATTGCAGAAATGTGCTGGACTGCAGGGACTCAGTGTCCTGAGGTGCTTTCTTGCAGAAGAGATCTAGTGGCACTTTTGCAAAAGGAGGGGCGATTCTCCCTCTGCGACCCCAGTATTATACCAAGTCCACAATGCAGTTCCCAATCTGCTCCTGTGCAAACTCTATAGCTTATTGGACTGACCAAGCACAGGTCTGATTCTAGCCTTTGCCTCAGCAGCCACATGCCATGCTTGCAACACATAGAGGCTGTAAGTGAGCCAGGAGGGGTGGGGTGGAGTGAGAATTCCTGCAGCACAGGGCTAATGTTAGTGGCCCTATGCTCCCCATCGTCCCACCCGCCCTGGCAGAAAGGGGCGTGCCAGAAATGGGAAGATGAGTAGCCACAGCACTCGCTGCCCCAAAGATTTTAGACTGCAGTGCAGCCTTCAGGCGAAGGAAAGGCAGCCTCAGGTTAGAGCAGCTCCTGAGGTTGCTCTGACTTAGAGTGGGAGAGGGAGGGATCACATCAGCCCAGAGTCTAAATAGCTCAACGGTGGCATAAAGCCATCTTTGCTGCCCCTCCCCTGGGCTCTGTGGAGACACAGCCAAAGGATCTGGCCCTACTATTATCCGCAATGTAATTGACACCTCCCTCCTGGCTGACAGCATTTTAAAAATCAAGTACAGCATCACTGACTAACACGTCAGGCACTGACCCCGTGTTTATTTGCTTTCTCCACTTACAGGACTGAATAAGGAATGTTAATGGGAAATTGTTTAAGCACAACTGGCAAAAGTAAAACTCATGAATGAGAGGTCTTGGAACAGTTTTGTTTAAAATTTCCTTTTTTCTTCATAAGCTGAAATCAGTTTCCCCAATGAAACCTCAGGCTTTCAAATCCGGCCTAACTGCATGATTGTTATCTTTTTCCTGAATAAACAAAATACTTTATACCTTCTATCTGAGGCCCGGCCTCCCCTGATATGCAGGAGAAAGTGGTGACATTTGAAATGCTGCTCCCTGCACAAAAGCAGATGAAAGCCGAAAACTGTGAGAACGTGGCTGTTTAATCCTTGCTCTTTTCCCAGACTGCAGGGTGGTAATGAAACCTGACATATCTTATTGCCTTCCCTGGATGGTTTCCTGATTGCAGGGCCGAACAAAAAATAACCTAACAAAGCAGAAATGGGACCACTCCAGAGATGATGGGCCTGAGCCTGCAATGTCTCCATCCTGTAAGCAGCCCCACTGCCTGCTCACACATGGAAGGATGTGCAGGATCCTGCCTTTGTACTCATACTAATAACAAAGGGCTAGACTGTTTGTGCCATCAACTCTAAGGGGTGGTACAGAGTACTCTGGGGTGGGGGGTGGGGGTACAGAGTACACCACCAGGAGGAGCAATGGGAAGATTGTAATTCAGTAAACACAAATCCGTAAGTGCTGCTCCCTGAATAGGACACGCATTTCGCACCGGTCATTAGCCTGGCACCGAATGTTCCCTTTGCCATGCTGACCCTGCTCCGTGGCCCATTGCAGAAGGGGAAGGCATGGCCCTGCTCCAACCCATCCCTTCCAGCTGCCTTGATCCCCATGGACAAGTGGAAGGATGCAGTCCCCAGAGTGTGGAGTGCTGTTGTTAGGGTGACCAGATGTCCCAATTTTATAGGGACAGTCCCGATTTTTGGGTCTTTTTCTTATATAGGCTCCTATTACCCCCCACCCCCGTCTCGATTTTTCACATTTGCTGTCTGGTCACCCTAGCTGTTGTGTGCTGCCATTGAACAGCGGATGCATGAAGGGAAGCTTTTTGCATGCCCCTGCTGTCTGAGCAGCACAGAATCTGGCCACAACTGGGTAACACACCAATAGCCGAGTTAGTTCTGACTCCCCAAAGGCTGGGTCCTGCTCTCGTTGCTCAAAAGGAAATTCATTGGGGAGGGGGCAGGACTGAGCCACAGTTTCCTGTTGAACATCAACTCTGCACTAGTAAAAAAGAACAGAACATTAAATATAAACATGCACTGATATGCTGGAGCTAGTGTGACATCTTCTAGATACACATGGTTTCAATTAAGGTTTATAGTGGCAACAACAAAATGCAGTGACTCCATTAAGCATGTGCACTTCTTGAGAGTTCAGTACAGGTTTTCGGTTTGTATATGTGTTTAGGGTCCAATCCAATGCTTGTGGGGGCCTTTTCATTTACTCCAGTAGGTGGTGGATCCATGTCCAAGCCTGTGGCAGTGCTGGGAACTGAATGGAGGTCTTCTGAGTGGAGTGCCTGTACCATAGTACTGTCTTTGTTCCTCAGTAAATTGTGATTGTGAACCAGTAGCATGCCTGATTATTCTGATTACTGTTCAGAATTTGTCTATAGAATTAAGGAAGAGGATGGGTTGAAAAGGAAGTTTAGGAAAGCCTGTAAAATCCCTCTTTTCCTTCATAGAATATCAGGGTTGGAAGGGACCTCAGGAGGTCATCTAGTCCAACCCCCTGCTCAAAGCAGGACCTAATTCCAACTAAATCATCACAGCCAGGGCTTTGTCAAGCCTGACCTTAAAAACCTCTAAGGAAGGAGATTCCACCACCTCCCTAGGTAACCCATTCCAGTGCTTCATCACCCTCCTAGTGAAAAAGTTTTTCCTAATATCCAACCTAAACCTCCCCCACTGCAACTTGAGACCATTACTCCTTGTTCTGTCATCTGGTACCACTGAGAACAGTCTAGATCCATCCTCTTTGGAACCCCCTTTCAGGTAGTTGAAAGCAGCTATCAAATCCCCCTCATTCTTCTCTTCTGCAGACTAAACAATCCCAGTTCCCTCAGCCTCTCCTCATAACTCATGTGCTCCAGCCCCCTAATCATTTTTGTTACCCTCCGCTGGACTCTTTCCAATTTTTCCACATCCTTCTTGTAGTGTGGGGCCCAAAACTGGACACAGTACTCCAGATGAGGCCTCACCAATGTCGAATAGAGGGGAATGATCACGTCCCTCGATCTTCCTTCTTCCTATAATTTTGGAAGCTACATGTTGTTGTTGTTTTTCATTCATCCTGTTGCATTCGTATTGTCACACTTATCTGAAAACCAAAATGTAGCTTAAATCCAAGTAAGGTACATAAGCAGCAGCAGCAAATCTTATGGGAACTACACCTCATATTGTGTTACACTCCAGTGCCAGACCATGAGCTGGATTGGTATTACACAATCCAGTTTGCTCAGCTGCTGGGAAGCAGGAAAGCTGTTCCTGCTCACAGTATTTTTAATCGCTAGCAAATGGTGATGTCTGTTAATGAATAACATCCAGTTCTCAAGAAACCACAGCCCTTTTATGACCTAAAAACTAAATGCCCCTGTGCCCTGGCAAGTGGTCCATATAACTTGTCTTCACACCAAGAGTCCAACTCTGCCAGGTGGGAGGGATAGCTCAGTGGTTTGAGCATTGGCCTGCTAATCCCAGGGGTGTAAGTTCAATCCTTGAGGGGGCCACTTAGGGATCTGGGGCAAAAATCAGTACTTGGTCCTGCTAGTGAAGGCAGGGGGCTGAACTCAATGACCTTTCAGGGTCCCTTCCAGTTCTATGAGATGGGTATTCATGTGAGCAGTCTTTACTCACAAAAATGCATTTACGTTTCTGGGACTGCTTACATGAGGAAGACTTGTGGCATCAAGCCCCTCTAGGATAGCTTCATATCTCTTTGGTTACACTTTAAGGCCTCATGCACTGACTTTTCTTTCAAAAATTGGACGCCACTTTGCCCAACACCCTGGGACTGTTCATTAGTCAGTAGAATTGCTCCCACTTTCCTCCTAACCAGGCACCAAAACTTCATTGAGATTCAAGTATTCACCCCATAATGAGAATTATGTTTTCTCACTAAACTCTGTGGCCCAATCAGTGACCTCTGTCTTTTTAACACTTCAGAGCCACGTGTCTTTTGGCATCCAAATTCTATTCAGTTCTGGGTAATAAGCCTTCATTTTATTGATTTCTGCTGCATCTCTAGTCGGGATAAATAGTAAGGGATAAAGAGCTATGTGTCACATTGAAAATCCAGCCCTAATAATGATTGAATGCCCCCTCAGGGGTGCATAAGAAGTCAAAGACAACAGAAGCATCAATTACGAAGCTCTGCACTTCATTTATTGCTGGGGGAAGAAAAGGTTAATTATCTAACAATAAAGCAACTGTATTCACTGAGGGTGGGCGGGTGAAGGGTTGTTCTGCTTCATTCTGAAACAAACAAGGTTGTGATCTATGATGTTAAAACATTGGAGCTGAATAGGGAACTGTCCAGTGTAATCTATCGTGCACAGGCAAATCAAACTGCATTGCAAAAAACTCTTGACCAAAATAAATGGGCTATATAACGTCTTTTATTAAACCTAGTCTGGTTACGACACAGGGCATTAAAACCAACAGGTGCGTAGAAGAGTCAGACATTCTCACGCTCTCTTAGTTACTCATATACAAGTACATGCACAAGTTCAAATGACTTACTGTAAAATCACTAGAGATAAGACCATGGCACCAGTTTGAACCCAGTGTTGAGCTTTCCTAAAACAGATAAGTTTCAGTTTTCCTTTTACAGATATAGGAGCCAATTACAAAGTTTCAAGCTGGATACAAACCTCCTCCCCAAAGATCTGTGGTGTTTGGGTTCAGGGTTTCATTTTGGGGACCTCCTTACAATTCATCCTATATAAATTAGCAGTTGGCAAACCTCAAAAGATTTAGAGGTTTGGATAAGCACCATGGGTGGTGGGTGAAGCCCCCAGCCCCGCCCCTGCAGCCTGAGGCCCCACCCCTGCCCCCCGCTGGAGGCCTGGGCCGCACCCCCATGGCTAGAGGAGCCCTGCCAGCCTGCCCCAGCTTCCCCAAGTCACTGGCCAGCTCACCCCAGCTGCATGGGCCAGCCCAACCCCCAGGCCACTGGCTGGCCTGAGCACTGGGTCGTAGGCTGCCCCGAGCTGCCCCAGGCCATCCCGGCCCCTGGCCGCCAGCACGAGCCCTGAGCTTCAGGCTGCTCACTGGAGCTGAGCCCCCGCCAGCTTCAGGGGAGAGGGAGAGAAAGGGTGGGGCCTCGGGACGGAGTGTGGGTGGGGCCACAGCCTTAGCCTCCCCTGGCCTTTGATACCTGCTGCCCACATCCAAAAGTACAGGAGCTAGATTCACCATTGGGAAGGCAATTTGCATCCTATTGCGCCCATGGGGACAGCTGTGCTAGGGGAGGAAAGATTCACCACCAGGGGTTCGGACATGGGAGCCCCGTCAGGCACCGCTGCTGAATGAGCACATCGCCATATAGCTTAACCTTGCCCCTCCTTAACCTGCCCCACTCATTTTGAGGGCTGAGCCAGACACCTTAGGACAGGGGTTCTCAACCTGGGGGTTGGGACCCCTCAGGGGGTCATGAGGTTATTACATGGGAGGTCGCGAGCTATCAGCCTCTACCCCAAACCCTGCTTTGCCTCCAGCATTTATAATGGTGTTAAATATATAAACAAGTGTTTTTAATTTATAAGGGGGGTCGCACTCAGAGGCTTGCTATGTGAAAGGGGTCACCAGTACAAAAGTTTGAGAACCACTGCCTTAGGGTCTCACAGAGAGGAGGGGTTCCAATCGGTTACATTTGAAGAACATGGTGGTGCATTGATTAAGCAGTAATTCCTGGGACACGGGTTAGTAGTTAGAGCAGGAGACTGGGAGTCAGAAGTCTGGGTTGTATTCCTCTGTCACAGACATGAGTTAAGCCTTTAGTGTGGGGCTTGCGTGGTGCACAGAGCCTGGAACAGGCATGCTATACAGGTGCTTTGTTCCCCAAAGTGAAATATCATTCGTTGCACTGAGCAAATGTTTTAATGTCCAACAATACCTTGTGCTTTATAGTATCTTATATGTGAACTTCTCAAAGCACTTTGCAAGCATTCGTTAATTCCCACAGCACCCTTCTGAAATAGCAACGGGAACTAGTCTCATTCTCATTTGACAAATGAGGAAACTGAGTCACAGAGACGGTCACATAACCCCCTCAGGATCACATAACAAGTCTGCGGCAAAGCTGGGAAGTGAAGCCAGATCTCCCTGACTCCAAGTCACATGCCTTAACCACAGGACAACTCTTCTGCTTAAAGAAGCAGCTTCAAAGCCAACAATGAACTGACAAACAGAGCTTATGTTTTCAGCGAACAGTGTGCTAAATATTTCTGTGAACAAAAGTTTGATTTATGTAGCTATCCTTGCACCAGGCTAAAAATGAATCCCACTGTATCCTTATGTATGTTTGCCATGGGCAAAAATACAGCGATCCAAAATATACTGACTATAAGGGTAGAATTTCAGTAACTTTTAGTGTATGCAATAGGTGTCCCTATTAGTTTACAGGAGTCTGCAGTAGATGGTTTAATTCACTTGGAGTAATTCCTTTGTTAACCCTTTCCCCCTGTGACCTGAGTCTCAGTCCTCATATGTGGACTTCAAAGAATGCACAGTCAGCTCCCATGGTTTAAAAAGATACCAGCTGGCTTTAGCATGGGCCCTGTAAACCTGGTTCATCTGCGTAGTTGGCTGGCAGTGGAAAGGCTAAGTGCAAACCTGAGAGACTTTAAGGACCTTGGCTAAATCTGGAGTTTGACTAGAGAAGGTCCAGTAAGTCAGGATCCCCCTCTCTCTCCATAATATGTGTGTGTGCACAGTATAGACGAGATAAGTCTTTGAGACCTGGGGCTGATATTCTGAGGTGCTTCAGTGAGAGCTGCAGGTGTCCAGCATGACTGAAAATGCATCTTGTTTTATTTAGGAGCCTCCTTCCCCCCCGACTCCCCCAATGTAGGATCTGACTGTAGGCAACCGATGTTGCTTTTAATGTTTATGAGCTACAAAAATTGCATCATTCAGATGTAGTTTCTGTAAATTTGCTGTACAGAGGCAAAACCAGCCAGTCCCCCACTTCCTCCAGCAATGACGCAGAGTTTATTTACCACATCTGAGTCTTGTCATTTGAAATGTAATATGTATTTGCTAATAAAACTCAGGAAATTTGGGGGATTTTTTTTATTTCTATCCTTTGCTGATGGCTAGAAGCAACATATTGACATGTTCTGTGCAACGTCTGAGCATAAACTAACACTGGAGCTCTTTGTTCATGGGATAGTTTCTTTTCCTTAAGAGAAGCCATCATTATAAAAGCTTGTAGTACACGTTCAGGACCTTTATGAGTCATGCCCAGTTGTTGTTTTTTACAAGTGGCTGCAGGTTTAACGTTCTGTAGCTGGAAGTGGGCAAGTGAATTTGTGAAATGTTGGCACCTTCAACTATTAATATTTAGATATAGCAATGGTGGTTGCAATGAGAGAAGGCTGGAATGGGAAAGTTATACAAGAAAATAGGTCTATTCTTGCATGCTATTATTTAACTCGGTATATCTTCCCCACTGGTATGGGAAATGCATTGGAGTTATATACATACCAATGCTACACTCCTGTGAACTACATATTTATATGCAGAGTGTACACGGATCTGAATATAAGGTTCCTGTTTAGTCCCTTGCTTCTGAGCTGGCAAATGTATGGGAAGCATATTCAGCCCCTTGGAAAGGAAGGTCCTTGTGGTGTTCTCTAAATACTATGCAGGGTAGCTCAGGAATGTCTTCACACGTTCAATAAAGAACTACATCCAGTGCTCCTTGAATGGAAGGCTGGTTTGGTCAACATAGGGGTAAAAAGGAAGACAGGAAAGTTGTGGAGATTCCTGGGGCTTCCAAAGGCACTTGAACTATTCCCCTGCGCTCCCCATCCCAAAACCCACACAAAACTATGTACAGTGTGGGATGCTACTTTTACCTTCCTTGGGCTGCAATGAAGGGAGGGATCATGAGGCCACAAATCTTGGCTTTACTAAGATAGTCCCAGTTTTTCATATAATGTGCTGGTATTCCAAGATATTTTGAGACTCCTGAAATGGCCTGGATTTTCATTGCATCAGTCAAGATCATCACTTTTTGAAATATGTTGTAAAAGGCGTAGAGCAGGGGTCGGCAACCTCTGGCACGCGGCTCACCAGGGTAAGCACCCTGGCGGGCTGGGTCAGTTTGTTTACCTGCCGTGTCCGCAGGTTTGGCCGATCGCGGCTCCCACTGGCCGCGGTTCACCGTCCCAGGCCAATGGGGGCTGCGGGAAGCGGCGCGGATGAGGGATGTGCTGGCCGTGGTTTCCCGCCACCCCCATTGGCCTGGGATGGCGAACCGCGGCCAGTGGGAGCCACGATCGGCCGAACCTGACGACGCGGCAGGTAAACAAACTGGCCCGGCCCGCCAGGGTGCTTACCCTGGCAAGCCGCGTGCCAGAGGTTGCCGACCCCGGCGTAGAGTTTAGTGAGTGTCTGCCAGGAAAGCACTGTTCAGTGGAATGAATGTTCACTGTTTGGGAAGAGAAAAGTCAGATGAGTTTAGATCCTATTCCCAGCAGTTTTGCTCAAAGTGAATGTTAACAACAATTGTTCAGTGTTTCGTGCTAAACTTATTCAGGGCATGCAGTTTGGGATTTTCCAAAAAGCTGTAGGGGAGTTACATGTCTAGATTCCATTGATATTCCATGGAAGCTGGATGGTTCAGTAACACCCTTAAGTTATGTGACAATCTCAAACTCTATTACTGGAAAAACTCCTCCATTTTCAGAAATATGTCCAGTTGCGGCTGAGTCAGAGATTGGCAGGAGAAGCAACAACATGGTTTTTCAAATAAAAGATTCATAAGCTATGTCTACACTGCAATTAAACACCTATGGCTGGCTTGTGTCAGCTGACTCGGGCTCACAGGGCGCAGGCTATGGGGCTGTTTAATTGCAGTGTTAGACATTTGGGCTTGGGCTGGAGCCCTGAGAATCCAGAGCCAGGCTACAACCCAAATCGGAATGTCTACACCACAATTAAACAGCCCATAGCCCACACCCTGTGAGCCCGAGTCAGCTGACACGGGCCAGCCGCAGGTGTTTGATTGCAGTGTAGACATACCCATAGAGTCTAGGGCCAGAAGGGACGATTGTGATGATCTAATCTGACCTCCTGTGTACCACGGACCATAGAACTTCCCCAAAATAATTCCCTGAGTGTATATTTTAGAAAAACATCCAATCTTGATTAAAAAATTGTCAGTTATGGAGAATCCACCACAACCCTTGGTAAATTGGTTCAATGGTTTATTACTCTCACTGTTACAATATTATGCTGTATTTCCAGTCTGAATTTGTTTAGCTTCAACTTCCAGCTATTGGATAGTACTATATCATTCTCTGCTAGATTGAACAGCTCATTATGATATATTTGTTCCCTGTGTAGATACTTATAAACGGTGATCAAGTCACCCCTTAACCTTCTCTCTGTTAAGCTGAATAGATTGAGCTCCTTAGTCTATCACTATAAGGCAGGTTTTCTAATCCTTTAATTGTTCTCATGGCTCTTCTCTGGACTCTCTCCAATTTATCAACATCCTTCTTGAATTGTGGGCATCAGAATGGGGCAGAGTATTTCAGGAGCGGTCAAGCCAGTGCCAGATCCAGAAGTAAAATAACCTCTCAACTCCTTCTCGAGATTCACCTGTTTCAGTGCCCCAGGAGCGCATTAGCTCTTTTGGCCACAGTGTCACACTGGCAGCTTATGTTCAGCTGATTATCCACCATTTAAGAGGCACTGCTTCCCAGGATAGAGTCCCCCATTTTGTAAATATGGCCTGGATTCTTTATCTACATTTGGCTGTATTAAAATGCATATTGCTTGCTTGCACCCAGCTTACCACTCTATCGGTGACCTGTCCTCTTCACTATTTACCACTCCCTCAATTTTTGTGTCACGTGCAAACTTCATCAGTGATGATTTTATGTTTTCTTCCAGGTCATTAAGAAAAACGTTAAATAGCTTATGGCCAAGAACTGATCCCCGTGGGAGTCCACTGGAAACAGACCCTCTCGATGATGAGTCCCCATTTTCAGTTACATTCTGAGATCTATCAGTTAGTCAGTTGTGTAGTACTGTCTCATGGCTCTATAAAATGTTGCCACATACTTGTCTCCATTTTTGATTTTGAAAATCTGGTCATTTAAATGATAGCTCACTTGGGGAGAAGCCTCAAGTGAATTATTTAGTCCTGCCTCTCCCAGGAGTGATCCAGTGTGTATAAAAGCAGCATCTGACCAACACCCGTTTTGTGTATTCTTTATAGTACACTTTTATAATAGCTATCTTTGCAATTAACAATTCAAAAGCAATGGGGAACAAAATAGAAATGCTGTCACTTCCTTATCATCTCTGCCGTCACTGCAGTCCGATAAGGATAATAGAAGCATCCTAAATTATGCGCGATCTTTTGTGGTAGGAGGTGGGGAATGATTTCACTCTTGCTTTGGAATCTCCACAATTCGCCTTTCCCCCCCTAATCTTGCTTATTGCTAGGTAAGGATACTCGCTACCATTAGTAGTCCTGTTGACACCAATGGAACAGCCGTAAGCACTAAGCCAAGTAAGAAGTGTTTGTGTGATGGCCGCCTTTTTGGCCAACACACTGGGGATTGAACCGGGGACCTCCAGAGCTAAAAACATTTGCTGCATAGCTTGAGGTAAGGACCCATAGTTCTGTAACTTGGGACTGTATTAAAAGATAGCCACAGAGGGGGATCTGTAATGTACACTCACCAGTGGCTAGGGAACTAAATGCATTGGGAAGAGGGGAAAAGCAAGGCAGGTGAGAATTGGAGAAGCCTGAGAGGAGGACAAAATTAATGTCAAAATTTCCACATCAGCTTCTGTGTTCAAACTCTTGGGTGCTTTCTAGAACAAAATGCTTCACATTCTCCCATTAATTGTTCTTTCTTATAAGAATCATTATTGTTAATGTAACACTTGGTTATATAAAAGACCTAAAGTAAGAGTCCCTACCCAAAAGAGCTTATAATACAAACCAATGGACAAGAACTCTGGGGGAGATCTGGAAGATACTAGTTCAGGAGAGGGTTTTGTTTGCTTTTTATGTTGCAGTGACATCCTGATTGACATGCATTAGCATTTGGAAAGCTGGTAGAAGCAGTGAGTTTTCAGAAGGAATCTAAGTGAGGAGTGTGTGGATGCCTGGATACGGTGGAGAGGGCATTCCAGGTGTATAGGGCAGCATGGAGAGAAGAGAGAGGGAGAAGTAAATGCAAGGACGAGATATAGTTCATTAGTGGAGCTGTGGGTGAGAGCAACAAAAGCAGAGACATAAGCTGGGGCAAAGGTGTATTGGGCAGTATTCCATCCCTAATCATCTATCAGCAAATAACAATGGGTCTGATTCGCCATTGTCCTATGCCCTGTGCAGTGCAAAGTGGTTGTAAAATGCTACTGAATCAGAACGGTACCATTCTGCAACTACTTTGCCCTGCTGTAAATAACTACACAAGGTGCAAGGCAACAGAGAATCAGGCCCACAGAGGAAAATTTCCACTATCTTGTATCCTGGTAAACAAACTGCCAGCACTGGTATTCTCAACAAGTTTTCAGATGAAAGGAGCGAATTAATTTTTAACAGATCTAATCGCATTCTGCATGGACATGATCTAAAACATTTCCCAGCATATGGCAGCAATAAAACCGACTTTGTACGATTGGGAAAGCAGTGCCGCTCTGCAGAGCGTTACTAGAGTTAGGCACGGGAAATAATGTCTGAGTCACCAGTTTAAATCAAAAGCTTTCTGTTCAGCACACCGTGACAGTATTCATTTGACTCCTGTATTTTTAGACTATGCTTGTGCCAGCTCTTGAGTCAATTACTGAGCACTGAGGGCCTGATTCTCCACTGCCTTAGTCCTTGTTTAGTCATTTAGATCTGTGCAAAGTGAATGTAAAGTACAATCCAATCAGAATTGTATCTTTTTATTATTTATCCTACAGGAACCCCAAGGCTAGGACACCATTGTACTAAGTGTACGTGTAGCCATAGTGAGAGACAATCCCTTTCCCAAAGAGTTTACAAGCTATACAGACAAGACAGACAGTGAGTGGGAGGAAGGCAGTACTATTATCCCAAGTTGACAGGTGAAGAACTGAGGTATAAGACTTTGCCCAAGGTCACACACAAACTATGTGACAGAAACAAAGCCAGATGTCCACAGCCTTAACTACAAGACCATCCTTCCTCTCTACACTCACTTTAAATAGGTATATATGACAGCACAAGCTGCAAGGCAGCAAAAAATCAGGCTCCAGCTGTAGCTGCTCATGTGAAATGTTACATATTAGTAGGGCTCAGCTTGAGGCTGTATATTGGTGACACTACTAGCTTTGGCCCACCACCAGATCAAGGATCTGTCTCAGGACTTGTCTACACGGAGCTGCAGTGTGCTCTACAGGGTGTGAATGGTAGAGTGTTCTAATGTGCTGTGCTCTGATTGCCCTGTGTAAATGCAACTGGCATGAACTAAAATGTACCTATTTTGGGGTTAAAATAGTCTTGTTTGAAATGGCACAAACGAGGTACCTCTTAGTTCACACCAGCAGGGTTTACACAGGAGCAGTTAGAGCACAACACATTAGAGTGCTCTTATAATTCACACCTATGTAGATAATACTGTGGTGCTGTGTAGACAAGCTGTACACAAGTAAGGCAAGTATACTGTAGAAATACATAAGAACGGCCATACTGGGTCAGCCCAAAGGTCCATCTAGTCCAGTATCCTGTCTTCTGACAGTGGCCAGTGCCAGGTCCTTCAGCAGGAATGAACAAAACAGGGCAATCATCAAGTGATCCATTCCTGTCGTCCACTCCCAAAATAATAATGGTTCTGTCATATGAAGTGAGGGAAAGATATAAGGACTGATTTTGATTCCCCTTCCACCAGTGTGATGCCACTGAGTTTAGCAGAGTTACTTCTGATTTATGCTACAGTATGTGAGATCAGTACCAGAAACTAACATTCTGTAGTTACTAGAACTGCTTGGAAATGTTCAGAGCGAATGGTTTTCCATTGCAAAATGCTGACTCGTTGAAAGCAAAACATTTCACAGAAATGTGTCAATTTTGAGAAAATTTCATTCACAAAGAAAAATAAAAGTATTTTGACAAGGTCAAAATGGAAGGTTTCCATTTTCTGTTTCCACATGACTTTTTTTCAATTTCTTAATTTTGTATTATATAAAAAAATTTAAAAAATGTTAAAATCAAAACATTTTGATAGACATGAAAATTTTTTTTTCTACAACTTTGTTTCACAGGAAATTTTTTGGTTTTGTTCTGTTTCAGGATGAATTTTTCCCCCCAAAATTACTGATTTTCCAACAAAATGAAAAACCTAGTTCTCAGGCATCTCTAGTGTGTATTTTTCACTAATAAGCAAAAAAACCCACGGGCCTGACCCTGCCAACTCTCAGACAAGTCAGCGGGGCTACTGTATTCAGAATGAGTGGGTTTGTTCAGGATCTGTCACGTTACAAAATGATATCACGTTCAAGCACAAGTATGAAGAGTCGAGTTAGCAGACATAATGCTCATGAATAATAATAATTAATAATGCTGACCTGAAGAAGAGCTCTGTGTAGTTTGAAAGTTTGCCTCCTTCACCAACAGAAATTGGTCCAATAAAAGATTTTACCTCACCCACCTTGTCTCTCACAAATAACCAGTCAGTGCAGACCACGACGAACTGTGTTAGTGTCATGATAGCTAGTGGTGAGTATTGCAGTGTTGCCAATGTCCACAAGTGAATCCCGAGTCTCCTGATATCTGGTGTTTTTATTAAAGACTCAGCTCCTGCAGTTAGGTTATTATGTAAGAATTTCAGGTGTCTTTGCTTTTTCTTTTCTTTTTTTTAAGTAAGTGTAACAGGGTGTGTGCTTCCCCTTGCAAGTGCCACAGGGGCCTGGGAGCAGCCAGTCCTGCTCTGGAGAGAAGCTCAGCAGGTGGTGCACAGAATCATGGGACCCAGCTGGGCAGCATCAAGTAACTGGGTCTGATGACTACCAGCTAGAGAAGGCAGAGGAAGGCCTCATCTCCATTAGGGGAGACCGGGACCAGGAGAGGGCTATGAGAATGCATTCCTCAGTTCCTGTAACTACAGAGCAGGCTGCAGGCAGTGCAGTGGAGGATTGCAAGAGGGCAGGAGGCCATGTGAACATCCCTAGGCTGGATGGAGGCCCTGGCTACAAAACTGCCAGAAGCCATAGGACCCACAACCTGTGCTAGGACAGGACCATTGCTTTATGTTTTCACTCAGGGCTGACAAGAGGAAGGCAAAGGGAGAACAATTGTACGGAGGCCCTGAGCTCAGGGGTTCCCCAAAATGGCTGTAGCATCTGTGTAAATAAAGTGAAATGGGAGGGATTGTGGTCTCAGTAAACATGCTCTACTGGGGCTCCAAATGTATCTCAATGGGCCTGTTTCACTCCACATTTTTTTTCTTTTGTGTTGGACAATTATCAAAGCCCTGACTGAGGCAAGGGCTATGAGGTGGGTCTGGCCTATTATTTCCCCCCAGGCTGGTGACTGGGCCCACCAGCCTACAGTAAGTTTCCAGCCTGTAGGGTTGTGGAGAAAAGCTTAGAAACATAAACCATAAAGGTTCAACAACAAGAAGGCAAATAAAAAGAACCCAACATTTATTATTTTTAAAAATCCCCTGATTTTAAAACAAATCTCATGATTTTGGGGGCCTGACTCATGATTTTTGAACCCTTGGGCTTGGCAATGCTGGGAGTGTGTCCTAGTACTATTTGGGTCCAATTCCAGACACAATATAGTGCACAGCTGATTTGCTGTGCAGTTGTGACATCACTGAAAAGGCCCAATTACACAAAGCGGGCAGGGCTGGCTGAGGAGGGAATGGGGCCAGGATACCCAGGAAATGCACAGAATCAAAGCATCTCCTGGAGAGCTGGGCTGCTATGCAGCTCATTTGAAATTTCCCTTTCACGAACAGAACCCCAAGGGAGAAGAGCAGGTAATAATTTCCCCGCTGTCACAGCTGTCCCTATCGGCGCCAAAGGCTGTGCAAATTTCACCCTCCTGTCTTGCGCATGCAGGAGAAAATCAAATCCTCTCCAATTCTAGGGCCTCAGTATAAAACACTGATCTATAGTTAGCTGAGAAGGGGAAAGCACTCTGTTACCCTTGTACTCATGCTAACAAGCATTTTTACTGAAGAATCAATGTAACCAAAAGCAGGTGTTGAGTGCTGAGCAGCGGAAGGCTGGTGCTGATCCTCATGGGCGACAGAAGTGAACATATATCCCAAATGTGCAGCATGAACAACAGAAGAC
This sequence comes from Platysternon megacephalum, assembly GCA_003942145.1. Lineage (NCBI taxonomy): Eukaryota > Metazoa > Chordata > Testudines > Platysternidae > Platysternon > Platysternon megacephalum. The sequence continues at coordinate 35,857,016 of QXTE01000002.1, read as the reverse complement.
CTGAATCCTGTATTTCAGTTTAGAATGCCTCCTACATGCCCAAGAGCTCCATTGAAATATATGTCCTGAAAGAGGGGAGGGGCAGAGATGTGTTTGGTGGATTATCCTTCCCTCTTTGGTTGGCTGAGATTTGGAAAAATAATTGTAGCCACACAATTCCCACTGAAATTAAATTTCAGCCTATAGAAAATCCCAACCATTCACCTTTGAGTGAATGCTGTCTTTTGTATCCAGACATCAAGACTAAGTTTGTCTGCACAGGACACAGAGCTTGCTCGGGGGTCAGCCTGAGACAGTTGAAAGAGACCTCAGGAGGTCATCTAGTCCAACCCCCAGCTCAAAGCAGGACCAACCCCAGCTAAATCATCCCAGCCTGGGCTTTGTCAAACCGGGCCTTAAAAACCTCTAAGGATGGGGATTCCACCACTTCCCTAGGTACTCCATTCCAGTGCTTCACCACCCTCCTAGTGAAAAAGTTTTTCCTAATATCCAACCTAGACCTCCCCCACTTCAACTTGAGACCATTGCTTCTTGTTCTGTCATCTGCCCAGGGCCGGCGCTCCCATTAGGTGACCTAGGCGGTTGCCTAGGGCGCTGCTATTTTGGGGGCGCCTGTGCCCCCGCCGCCCGTAGAAATTTGGGGGCGTGACCTTCTGCCGCCGCTGTTGGGGGCGGGATTTCAGGGGCGGGACCTTCTGCCGCCTAGGGCGCCGGCAAAGCTGGCGCCGCTACTGCATCTGCCACCACTGAGAACAGCCTAGCTCCATCCTCTTTGGAACCCCCCTTCAGATAGTTGAAGGCTGCTATCAAATCCCCCCTTAGAACTTCCCCAGGAACTCAGGACCATCACAAACCTTCCCATCTTTCTTCTCTCCTAGTGCAAGATGGACTTCCTTAACCTTGCCTTCTCTAACAGAAACAGAGAACACCATGTACAGATATTGTAAACTGCCCCCCTCCCAAACCCTACCAAAAACAAACACTTCACTGCGCACACGCTTCTCTGCCTGGGGAGGGGATGAGAGAAGAAATCACTCATGACAAATGTGTAGTCACATTGCTTAAAGCAGTGCTGGAAGGTGCTCAGTGATGAGCGGGCATAAGAACCTATGTAGAATAAAATAGAAATCCATCAAGAGAACTTCGTTTACTGGGTTGTTTTTTCCCCCTGTGTTTTCTGAAAGAGCTGGGTGAATACCACAAGCATTTCCCATAACTATTCATTCAATTTCACTTTGGCCAGGCGCATATCCTTCTGTGCTTGCTTTTCACAGATGCTTACTTTCTCAAAGTTACATAAACATTAACAATGTTAAATATTCCCAAAGGCGTCTGTCTAAGACCAGAAATAAAAACAGAGTGAGGACCTTATGATGTCATCCATGGAGAGCTCATGCTGCCTTTTTTTCTGTATGCCAGAGAGAGAAAAAGAAACCAAGAAAGAAAACTGATCCCAGTACTTTGGAATTGGCACTCAGCAAGCAATACAGAAGATAACCTAGTACTCTTGACGAGAGTTTGCTTGGGAAAGGACTGGGTAAGAGCCTTAGCTTTTAGCTCCAAATAAATAAGAAAATGCTGGCTTGTTTTCAGCATGGATAACATAGGCTCATAGATTTTAAGGCCAGAAGGGATCATCATGTCTGACTTCCTGCAGCACAGAACTCACCCACTCACTCCTGTAATAGACCCATAACCTCTGGCTGAATTACTGAAGTACTCAAATAATGATTTAAAGACTTTAAGTTAGAGGGAATCCTCCATTTACACTAGGTTAAACCTGCAAGTGCCCCATGCCCCATGCTGCAGCGGAAAGCAAAAACACCCAGGGTCTTTGCCAATATGACCAGGGGAAAATTCCTTCCCAACCCCAAATATAATGATCAGTTAGACTCTGCACATGTGGGAAAGACCAGGACCCTCCCCATCTAATGTCCCATCACCGGAACATTGGAGATATTTGCTGCTAGTAATCACAGATCGGCTACACGCCATTGTAAGCAGTTTCATCATACCATCCCCTCCATAAACTTATCAAGTTCAGTCTTGAAGCCAGTTAGGTTTTTTTGCCCCCACTACTTCACTTGGAAGGCTGTTCCAGAACTTCACTCCACTGATGGTCAGAAACCTTCACCTATTTCAAGACTAAATTTGTTGATGGCCAGTTTATCTCCATTTGTTCTTGTGTCCACATTGGCGCTTAATTTAAATAACTCCTCTCCCTCCCTGGTATTTATCCCTCTGATGTATTTATAGACAGAAATCATATCTCCCCTCAGCCTTCTTTTGGTTAGGCTAAACAAGCCAAGCTCTTTGAGTCTCCTCTCATGAGGTAGGTCAGGGGTCGGCAACCTTTGGCACGTGGCCCGCCAGGGTAAGCACCTTGGTGGGCCGGGCCGGTTTGTTTACCTGCCGCGTTTGCAGGTTCGGCCGATCGTGGCTCCCACTGGCTGCGGTTCGNGCCAGGGTAAGCACCTTGGTGGGCCGGGCCGGTTTGTTTACCTGCCGCGTCTGCAGGTTCGGCCGATCGTGGCTCCCACTGGCTGCGGTTCGCCGCTCTAGGCCAATGGGGACGGTGGAAAGCGGCGCGGGCCGAGGGATGTGTTGGCCGCCGCTTCCCGCCGTCCCTATTGGCCTGGAGCGGCGAACCGCAGCCAGTGGGAGCCGCGATCGGCCGAACCTGCAGACACGGCAGGTAAACAAACCGGCCCGGCCCACCAGGGTGCTTACCCTGGCAGGCCACGTGCCAAAGGTTGCTGACCCCTGAGGTAGGTTTTCCATTCCTCAGATCATCTTAGTAGCCCTTCTCTGCACCTGTTCCAGTTTGAATTCATCTTTCTTAAACATGGGAGACCAGAATTTTGCACACAGTATTCCAGATGAGGTTTCACAAGTACCTTGTATAATGGTATTACTACTTCCCTTTCTTGCTGGAAATACCTTGCCCGATGCCTCCTAGGACTGCATTGGCTTTTTTCATGGCCACATCACACTGGTAGCTCCTAGTCGTCTTGTGATCAACCAGATACACCCAGGTCTTTCTCCTCCTCTGTTTCTTCCAACTAATAAGTTCACAGCTTATAGCAAAAATTCTTGTTTTTAGTCTCTAAATGCATGAGCTTCCACTTTGCACTTTTAAATGTTATCCCATTTCTATTACTTCAGTTTTCAAGGTCATCCAGATCTTCTTGTACGGTCCTCCTCCATACTGGCAATATCTCCCAACTTTGTGTCATCTACAAATTTTATTCACATGCTCCCACTTTTTGTGCCAAGGTCAGTAATAAAAATGTTAAATAAGATTGGTCCCAAGACCAATCTCTGAGGACCTCCACTACTAACCTCTCTCCAGTCTGACAGTTCACCTTTCAGTATGACCCATTGTAGTCTCCCCTTTAACCAGTTCCTTACCCACCTTTCAATTCTCATATTAATCCCCATCTTCTCCAATTTAACTAATAATTTCCCATGTGGAACTGTATCAAATGCCTTACTGACATCCAGGTAGATTAGATCTACTGCATTTCCTTTGTCTAAAAAGTCAGTTATCTTCTCAAAGAAGATGATCAGGTTGGTCTGGCATGCTCTATTTTTTGTAAAAACAGGTTGTATTTTATAACAATTACCGTTTACCTCTCTGTCCTTATATACTTTCTCTTTCAAAATTTGTTGCAAGACATTGATACAATTGAGGTCAAACTAACAGGCCTGTAGTTTCCCAGATCACCTTTCCCCTCTTTCTTAAAAATAGGAACTATATTAGCAATTCTCCAGTCATAGGGTATGACTTCCCCCAAGTTTTAGATTAATTAAAAATCCTTGCTATTGGTCTTGCAATTTCATGTGCCAATTACTTTGATATTCTTAGATGGAGATTATCGGGGGCCCCCGATTTAGTCCCATTAAGTTGTTTGAGTTTGATGTGGTAATTTCTACTTCCAAATCCATGTTCCCGTTAGCCACCCTGTCACTACACCTAAACTCTTCATTAGCCTTATTAAAAACTGAGGCAAAGTATTTGTTTAGGCATTGGGCCATGCCTAGATTATCTTTAGTCTCCACCCCATCCTCTGTGTTTAGCGGTCCCACTTCTTTCCTCGTTTTCTTCTTATTTATATGGCTATAGAACCTTTTGCAGTTGCTTTTAATTTCCTTTGCAAGGTCCAACTCTGCTTGACTTTGGGCAGTTCTCACTTTATACCTACACTTTCTGACCTCCAAGAGGTAGCTTTCCTTGCTGATCCCTCCCATCTTCCATTCTTTGTCGGCTTTCTGTTTTCTCTTACTCACCTGTTTGAGATGCTTGCTCATCCAGCTTGGTCTGCAACCCTTCCCTACAATTCCTCCCCTCCTTGCTTGGGATGCAGGCTTCTGATAGCTTCTGCAACTTTGACTTAAAGTAATTCCAAGCCTCCTTCACATTCAGATCATTGAGTTCTTCAGTCCAGTCCACCTCCCTAACTAATTCCCTTAATTTTTTAAAGTTAGCCCTTTTGAAATCAAGAATCCTAGTTGCAGATCTATTTTTGTTTATCCTTCCATTTAGTTTAAACTGACTTAGCTCATGGTCACTCAAACCAAGGTTGTCCCCTACAACCAGTTCTTCTATGAGGTCCTCACTACTCACCAATACCAAATCTACAATGGCATCACCTCTTGTTGGTTCAGAGTCTATTTGGTGAAGAAATCTGTCAGCTATCCCATCCAGGCAAATCTGGGCCCCACTATTATTAGTAGCACTTGTCCTCCAATCTGTATCTGGGAAGTTAAAGTCTCCCATAATCACACAATTCCCAGTAGTGTTTATTTCATTAAAACATTAAAGAGGTCTCTATCCATATCCAAATTGGATCCTGGTGGTCTGTAGCACACCCCCACCACTATATCAGGGAACCTCTAGTTGTTTTCTTCCCCAAAGTGATTTTGACTCAGACAGACTCTGTTTAATCCATTCCATCACTTCTAATTTCTTTATAGTCTACTTCATCTTTAATATATAATGCTACTCCACCACTTTTGCCTTTATTTCTGTCTTACCTCAACAGCACATACCCTTCAATACCTGTACTCCTGTCATAACTACTATTCCACCATGTTTCTGCTATCCCTATAATATCAGGTTTCACTTCCTGCACCAGTAGTTCCTCCATTTTGTTACCCAGGCTCCTAGCATTGGTGTACAAACATCTTAGTTGTTTCTGCTTGGCTTCAGCCACATTCCTCACCCAATTGAATACAGTCATTCTACTGCCAGTATCACCTACCTGACTATTAGTCCTCTTGTCTTTTATTCTCCCTTGCAATCTTCTGTGAGTCACCTTGTAGCCTCCTGGGGCTCTGAACTCTGGCTCTCTCCATTGACTTTTCCCCTCTTCTTATAGGACTAGCTGCTCTTCTCTTCTTCCTTGCCCTCCCACCTTCAGTTACTGCCTTCTGTGCCGCTTCTTCATTTTCCAACTCAGCAAACCTGTTTCTGAACTATATTTCTCCGTCATTAGCTGGTCTTTTCCTCTGCCTGGTTCTTGTAGTCACATGCTTCAACTGACCACTTTCCTCACCCAGCAGTCTCCCCTCTGAGTTCTTCCTGATGGAGTGGATGCTAGTACTCAAAAAGTCTAACCATGTTATCTTCTCTCTTCCCATAACTAGCCACATACTTGGACATTTTGTTCTGACATGGAAACAATAGATTCATTTTAATGAAGTCCAGCCACTCTACTGCAAAAGACAACTTAACCTGTTGGTAAGTGTAGCACATGCAATGCCTAAATCTGGTCAGAGTAAACCTTCAGTGTAGGGCAGTAGAGGTGTTGTACAGTTATATGGAACAGGGCCAGCCACAGATGCATCTGGAGCTGCCAGTACTTGCAGACAACAATGTCCTGGAGAACAGGCCATTTTTATCACCCATTTTTGCAGCTTAAGGGTCAGTGCTGACAAGCCCTAAATCCTCTCGGCTGACCCACAAGACTTGCCTTCCATCTGAGATGCTGCTCTCAGGCTACTGTTGCTATAATTCTCGGTGACTGGTATCATGAGCTAAACCGACCTTCTCCCTAATTATAGAATAGGCAATGGGCCTTATAAACATGTTGGGTGGGATTCACAAAGGTACTTAGGCACCTTACTCCAAAATCAGTGGGAGTTACACACTTAAGTATCTTTATGAATCCCACCCATTAACACTAAAATGTTTTTTCAACTTGTGATTCTCACTTGGTGCTCTTGCAATAGGCCAGCCTGTTTATTTCTATTGCAAAGTGTCAATCAATATGGAGTAACCGATCGACTGGGAAAAATCACCACATGTAAATGTTCTAAACATGCAACAGATTTCCGGGGGCTACCACATCTAAATGAACCCACCAACATCCACACTTAAGAAAACATCCACTGAAGACAATTCAAGCAAAGGAAACTTTACTCATTTGGGGACATACTCAGTTTGCTGTTTTCACAGCAACAAACTCTTATTCTTGCCACCCACTGATGTAAAGCTAAAGATTATTCCTTAGCACAGGGATTATAGAAAGAGCATTATTCCGGTGAAAACCAAATTCCAACTGTGCTATTCTACCAGAAAAAGTCCCTCCAGTTCATTAGTCATAAAAAGCCAAGACTGTTACCACAAAAGGCTATCTTTGATCATGAAGCTGAATTGTGTAGGCTGTAAAAATATCGGGGAGGACCCATATGGACTCACTTTGGCAGGTGCAGAGTTGGTGCCTAGTAGAAGTTTATAGTTTATTCACCAAAATAAAAGGAAACGTAAAGACATCATGAAGTTTAAAACAGGAGTTACCCTGGAAAATGCATGACATAGAGTCACCACTATGATCTCCCATAGCCACCCTTCTAAAGAGAAAGATCAGTCACTGAGAATTGCAATTTTCTTTTTGTATTATGGGTGGGTAACATCCATGTTGCACGGAGTCCCAGGTGCTGGTCTATGCCCCAGCCTATCACCAGTCTCCTGGAAGTGACCTCTTTAGAGGATCCACACCTTTCCACAGAGGCAAGCCTGTTGCCTCCAAGACTCCCAGACTGGGCTGTTGGCACCAGCAGTCCCTGTCTCTTTCTGTGGCTTCCTGCAGCGAATCCAGCCAAGCCAAACTCATGCGGGAAGTTTGTACTCTACTCTTCTCAGTGAGTATTCACAGACACACAAGCAGCCTTTTCAAAACAAGGTAACCATTTATTATTAACCTGGCATAATGAATCTGAAAGTTCTTAGTTTAGCACAGAGAGGTAGAAATTAAGCCATAGTCCACCCTCATCAAACAAGTGCCCTGGTGGACCAGCCAAGCTGTGATGGACTCCATCTCTGGCTCTCTTGCTCATCCTTTGTCTTCCTTGGTCCAGGCTCCCTCCAGCTCAGTTCCCAAGTCTCACCTGCTGGCATTTCCTACTGTCAGGTGTTGATTTTTCAGTCCTTGGGGCATCACTTTGTCTTGCTGGACCTTCTGTTGATTTGGGTCAGCTTGAGCCAGTTCTTTAATGACTCTATTCATTCTCCCCAGATAGCGCACGCACGCACGCATGCACGCGCACACACACACACACAAACACAAACACACACACACACACACTTCCTGTCTCCTGCACTGTTCCAGGAGCAGAGTTAACCCCTTTGCGCCCATTCAATAGCAATGCAACATACAGAGGGAAACTGAGGCATTCCTAGAATTTATAGAAATATTGCAGAAAATTCCCACTTTGTCACACCATGTGCCCTAGGCGCAGGCCAGAGAGCAAACCTGTGTTACCTAGCACTCGCTAATAAAGTGCTTTTCTGCCAACTTCCTTTAACACCTCCTACCAAAAATCAGTCTGGGAATTTGATTTGTATCAATTTAACCACAAATCATTAAAAGCCTGTGCTCCTAAATTTAACTGTGCCAAAACTGCATGCATTTCCAATACTGCTTCCATCCGCTTTATTCTGTGATGACAAATCTGGAGGCGGTAAAGGCGTGTGGGGAAGCAGTGTCAGTTAGCAGAGCTTCTAGCCTAATTACCATTTAATCAGTCCCAGCAATGTCAAAAGGAAGTGCAGAAATGTCAATCCATTTTCAACCACTGTGTCCCTGGGATCTCAGAAGATCCCCTTAAGTTTGTACATTGCAAATGCAATCTTTGGAACTCTAGCTTCTTCTTCTAGTCCTGTCCCCCTGCATCTGTCTCCCCCCCGCCCCCCCAAAAAAACAACAACACAGTTTGATCACAGTTCCAGACAGCAACCTGACCAATCCAATATAGCCCCTGAGAAGCTTCCTCAATGGACGTTTCCGATCTGACAGAGATGAAATGGGAAATCTACTTGAGAGTGATGGAGGTTAAACAAATAAAAAAATCAATCCAGTGAAAGATTTGCTTACAATTATGTCTTGCCAGAGAGGGTGGGTTTAGCTTCCCCTGAATTATGAGAGAAGTCAGGGAAACAGAAAGTCTTTATTAAACTAGAGATGGAACTGAATCAAAACCACAAATCCAACCATCCCCAAACTTTGAGGAAGTTCTGATCTGGTGAATGACTTTGCTTTTGGCCCCTGCTTCTGTCTTCGGCCAGACCAGAAGCCTTGATCCAAATCCCCCTGAACTTTCGGAAGGTTTGGATCTGGATCTACATGTGACATTTATGGCTTTGATCCATCTTTGTTTTAAACCTTTTGAGCAAATTCTGGTTCCCCCACTTCAGTTGCATAACAGGGAGCCCTGTTCTGTCACTACATATGGCAAAGCCATAAAGCCAGTTCTGGCATTCAGCTATGTGAAGGGGAAGACAGACCAGCTCAGCCACCTGAGCAGTGCAAAGGAGAAACAGCAGGGCCAAGGATATGACTCTGTTTATTGGAGTGTGGGTGGGTGGGTGAGGTGTTAACACTGATTTAGCTTAAACTTCTGATTAACACTAGAGGGAAAAGTTCTCTTTGTGAAGACGCTATTCAGGGCAAGAGCCTGGCTGACAGCTGGCAGGAGAGCAAACAGCCTGGTGTCAGCACTTCACCAAAAAAAACCCCTGTTAATACTTAGCTAGCTGCAGTAGCCAAGCACACCAGCCTTCAACTGAGGGCTGGGAAAATTTCCTCTCCAGACTGTCAGTGAAAACAAGTCTTGATATTTATATTTCTAAAATAGAAAAACAGAAGAAAATGGCCCTTTCTAAAAGAAACTGCTCAACAAGCCTGTCAAGTTCTCTTTAAACACCCGAAAGCAGCAAAAAGGGGCAGATACATTTATTTTTCATTTTGAAGATCACCGTTAGCACACCCAAACAACACAGTGGTTTAATGTGAAATCCCCACACATAAAATTTGGAGCCCACCATCAGAAAAACACTAGATTGGTTCTGTATCCACATACACAGGACCCCAAAGCAGCAGTCTATGGGGAAAACCAGTAGACTTGGCAGGTATGAAAGTGTTTATTGTTAAAGATACTTCACCTATGAGCGCAGGCATTTCTGCTAACATTCCACAGCTACTGCAACTTGTTTATTAAGAGTAACTTGTGGGGGAGTTGCCACATGGTTCCCTTCCCAAGATGGGATTTGATTGCATTTTATTATAGTAGGAGACATTTCATGATATGGTCAAATGCATCATAACTAGAGCTGGTTGCAAAACGTCGAGTCTTTTCCCTATGGAAAATGTTGACTTTTTGTCAAAAAATTAAAAAAAATTGGCCAAACAGGTTTGGTTTTCAGGTTTTAGGTTTTCTAACTAAAAGTTGACAATTTTCAAAGAAAGGCCCTTGGGCTGTTGGTTGTGATTTAACTACAAGATCATCTTTCCTCTTTCTACCAGCATCTCCTCTAGATTTGGGTCCCAATCAGCTGCTCTTCACCGAGGGGCTCATCTTGCTCAGGCACTGGGAAATCTGAATGATGGGACTGGGGTGTCTGTGTTTGATGTGCACTGGAACTAGACTTTTTCTGGGGGCAACACCTAATTCTTTTCTTTCCGTTTTTGTTTGTCTGCATCGTAGATGCCCACCTCAAGAGTTACTGGGGACTGTGTATGTATTAACCACATGATCATTACTTTGGAGCGCCAAACAGAAATCATCATATTCCTTGTTCTTTTGTTTCCTGGAAAGGGCACTGTGACGGGTTGGATCACAGAAACCCCCTTGGGAGCTGCCAGCTGATGTGCAAAGGCTACTTCTGTTTCTGTTCTCCCTGCCAGCTCAGTGGTTTCAGCACCCTGTCTTGCTGAAGCCAGACACACCCATCTGCTCCAGACACAGACACAGAGTCTGAATCACCTGTCCCAAGGCTGCAGGTTTACCTGAAAACAGCTCACAGAAGTGTGCTTGCCTTTAGCACTCAGATGCCCAATTCCCAATGGGGTCTAAACCCAAATGAATCCGTTTTACCCTGTATAAAGCTTACACAGGGTAAACTCATAAATTGTTCACCCTCTATAACACTGATAGAGAGATATGTACAGCTGTTTGCTCCCCCAGGTATTAATACATACTCTGAGTTAATTAATAAGTAGAAAGTGATTTTATTAAATACAGATAGTAGGATTTAAGTGATTTCAAGTAGTAACAGACAGAACAAAAGAAGTTACCAAGCAAAATAAAATAAAATACGCAAATCTATGTCTAATTGCACTAAATACAGATAAGATCCTCACCAGTTCCAAAATGTTCCCTTTTACAGGCTAATCTTCTTTTAGCCTGGGTCCAGCAATCACTCACACCCCCTGTAGTTTTCAGTTTCCTTCAAGTGTCCTGGGGGGGTGGAGAGGCTTCTTCTTTAGCCAGCTGAAGACAAAATGGAGGGGTCTCCCACGGGTTTAAATAGACTGTCTCTTGTGGGTGGAGACCCCCTCCTCACCCTCTGTAGAATCCAGTCACAAAATGGAGATTCGGAATCACATGGGCAGGTCACATGCCCATGCATGACTCAGGACTGCAGGTAGCAGCCATTACCCACATGCTGCCTTGAACGTCCTCAGGTAGACTTCTAATGTGGATTGGAGTCTTCCAAGCTCTTTTGTCTGTTAAGTGCCCCCTGACTGAACACCTAATTTGCACATTCCTTTCCCAAGAAGTCCTCAAATGTTCTAACAGAGGCCACGTAGAAAGCAAGCAATTATACAGCCAATGTTCATAACTTTGAACACACAAATGGTGCCTGCATACAACTAGGATGAACATAACCAGTAGATCATAACCTTTACATAGATGTGTTACATGGCCTATGTAGCAAAACCCTATTCCAGTTATATTATACATACATTTATGAGCCCCTTTATGGGGTACGCTGTCACAAAACAGAAATCATCATATTCCTTGTTCTTTTGTTTCCTGGAAAGGGCACCACCTTTCCAAACGGCAAAACATCTCACTGCTCAGAGCAGTAGTACAAAGAAGACAATGTGATGCCTATGATTGTGCCTTTGTATGGAAACTTGGCAAGAGCTGCACTGACGACAACTGGCTGGAGAGCCCTTAAGGGCAGATATTTGAGTGGCTGTGCTCACAAGGACCAAACATGTTTTTAGTGGGTTTCATTTTTCTAACAATGGTGCTAATATTGCCAAAGCCACCGGTGACACTTTCTCAAGAATGTTCTTTACCGATTGCTTGAACTTGCTACTGCAGTGTGACAGTTTTTCATAAAACAATGGTGGGCACTGTCAAGCCAAATATTAACTCTTCATATCTGCTCTATCAAGGCCTTTTCAATGTACCTGATTGGTAGGAAAAAAATCTCTGCTAGTTGCCTGCCACAGAAGCCAGTGATGTAATCGAAAAGGAACAAAGCTTTCCATTGGTCCAGTCTCTGTCAGAAAAGAGGGATCCATCCAATCAATACATTTTAGTCTTCAGGCCTTCATTTATATTTTTTACATTTGCTAATTGCAGCTCCTTGGAGAGTCTGTGTGGTGGGGCGTGTATAGGGTGTGGAACTCAGTACTGGAAGGCAGAAAGCTAAGACAATCATTTTATTTATTAAGGGCTTCCTAAGGCACAGCCTGTATTAAAGGGGTGGTGTGCCGTTGCAATGCTCCAGTCTGCAGAATGGCTCCTTGGCAGACACCCAGCTTGCTATGACCCACCCTACAGACAGCTGGCTAGCCAGCTCTGCTGCCAAGAGTATTGGTGGGAGAAAGGATAGTCCTGCCTCTCGCCTACGTCTTCAACCCTTTTAGTATGCCAAGGAAGTACGCACAGCTCCTGTGCTCCCCTGAGCAAGGCAAGGAAGCTCTTTATTATTACACTGTTGCCAACTGTTGCATTTTTATCCTGAGTGTCACAATATTTTACTCAAAGGCCCAGCTCCTGCAGGCAAGGGATTACTTGAGAATCTCCACTTTTCTTTTTTTTGAAATATGGAAGTTTCCAGCCATCATAATTGGGGTGAAAAGGGAGAAAATGTGACCTCAAATCTCCAAGACCAGAAGGGAAATAAGAAGAACTTAAAACTTATTTAACCTCCCCCCCCAAAAAAACCCAAAAAAACCTCATGATTTTTAAGACTCTCTCATGTTGTTTTGACTGACTGATTTTTTGAATGCTTGAGCTATCTGGCACTCAGAGATTAACACACAAAGGATCATCAGATTAATTGTGGCAAATCCACTCTGCCTGCAGCAAGCCTGTAGTTGACCATGCAGATGAGCATTTCTGTGTTCAAGGTGAGGCTCTGTGAGCTCCAGCAGCTACTGTCAACAGTTTTGCATATGCAAATACTCACTGGCATTCGCAAATATGAGTTTTTTGCATGTGCACCCATTGCTTCTTCCTATGAAAATGTAGCTTATAAATAGGTACATTCAATGTTAATAATTTTTGACTCATCCCTAATGATACCTTCCAGCATGCTGCCTCTTCATCATGTGAGCCCATGGTTGGTATTATTATTATTATTATTCCTTGGTATTGTGATAATACCTAGGAACCATAATAATGGATCAGGCCCCATTGTGCGAGGCGCTATACAAACAGTGCAAAGTGTCTCTCTGGGCATCTGAAAAGCAGAAATGGCTTTTACAACATGCCTGGGAATCAAGTTTTCACAATGAAGTTTTTAAATTTGTTTAAAAGTAGAGTGTGTTCAAAGCAATTCACTTTATCCTGCTCAAACTAATTCATGATGATTTGCAAAAGTTGTGAACCTGAGACCTAAAAGCTTTATGTGTAATCAAGTATTTTCCAGCTCTGGTTTAAAAGTATTTTCTTTTTGGAACGGAATTTTATTTAACAAGGCTCTGGTTTTATCACAACAATTTTTCCCATGTGGACTTGTTTTCTGTTTAATTTTGATAACAAAGAAAGGAAATCTGCAGGACACATATCACAATGGAAGTATCCTGAACCCTCTGGCCCATTTCACATAAGCCACTAATAATAATAAATAATAATAATATTTCTATACTGCAGTTCATCTTAAGCATTTTTTAAAATTATTTTCTGATTTAGAGAAGCATAAACAAGTGCTCACTCTAAGCTCAGAGCAGTCAGGCATAATTGAATGTCACCCCCCTCTACAAAAATTACAATGGCTTCCTCTTTCAGACATAACATTTACATAACCAGCAGGTGAAACAGAACTGAGAACCTCTTGAAGCCTCCCCACTCCTTAAATACCCAGGAGAAAAGATGAGTGCCAGGATTGCTAACAGATCCAGGCTCTGGCAGACCAGGGTGTAGAGTGAATCCCAAAGGCAAAGCTCCAGCTCCCGTACCTCAGTTGAGCATAGCTGCTGCAGTATGGTACTGGGGGAGACAGGGGGTTGTCTCCCAGGTAGCCACTTCTCAAATCATTGAGGGCTGCACAGGGAAGGCAAACACCTTGGATTCCTCTCAGGAATTGCCTGGGAGCCCACTGCAGATTCTAGAACGCTGAGGTAATTTGCTTCCAGAGTGAAACTGAAACTGCACTTAATAGTCTGGCTGCTTCAGTTTGCCAGGGGTCTCAGTGTACAGCCCCAGAGAGAGCACATTATATTAATCCACACTTGTCTCAGGCAGAGAGGGAAAAAGTGCCATTGGCCACTGTCATTCCCTGAGCATTCAGAAGACCAGAATCTAATAACACACCTAGTGTGCACTCCTGTATTACAATCACAGTCTTTCAGCAATCACAGGCCTTCAGCTGGGGGCAGTGGCATAAATTCTGGTACCCACCCCCAACCAGCATTCTTTCCTCCCTGGTCAGAGTCACTATCAGCCAGCCCTCGCCCAAGCCCCATGCTCATGAAGACACTGGGATATTCATTCCACTGCACGAGCCAAGTCAGAAGTGAGAGAGACTTAGACCTGGGTGTCATCAGCAGGCTGAATACATTGCACATCTCTTCACCCCTCTGCCGCAGCAGTCTCATGTACACATTGAACAACGGGTGACAAAGTAGACCTCTGTGCGTGCACCCTTCATGAGAGAGGCCTCAGGACAGAAGAGCACTTTCCCACTGCTCCTCTCTGGGTCCTCTCAGAACAAGGGGAATTGACACCTATATATCAGAAGTGTGCTAGGGCCTGCAGATGTTTCCACATGCCCTCATGGTCAAGGGTATGAATGGCTGCTGATAGATCTAAATGAAATCAGCACTGTCATTCTGTCATCATCTGCAGACAGGAGAATATCATTGACTAAAGCAAATGGTATGGTTTCTACCCCACATTCAGGCCTAAAGCTGGCTCATGTCTCACAATGATTCTGAAATACTCTAGAGTATAACTCCCTTTGGCCATACAGTCCTCCACACACCTTGTTAGATAATTGCTAATATGCCCGCACTGCTGGACTTGTGAAATGTTAGAGGTTCAATATTTTCAAGAGGTCTTCTGAATGTTAACACATTTTTAGGACCAAGTCCAGCTACAGCAGATGGTAACATACCTGGACATCCATGCAACTGTGGTCATCAGCAGGTTCCCTGCTGAACAGGCATGTGGCTGCTACTGTGAGCAGGTCACATCTGAAGCAGTTATGCATGAGAATCCATTCTGTTCATTGAGAAGGGCGATGATGCGTTGCTTCACCCTGTTGACATTGTTGCACTTGTATCAATTAGAATTAATGTGAAGTGTGTGCAAACCAGTAATTATTGAAGCAGTAAGATATAACGGTGACTGATACCTAAGCAACAACACATCACAGGGTGTGTTTTCATCAGTCCAGGAATAGTCAGAGAGACCATAGCTACTGGGCTAAAGTTTGTATAAAGCACTTGCCTTGTGTCGCCAAGAGATCTGAGTTAAAATCCTGTGTTAAAATAATACATACATGAAACTGAGCTTGTTGGTCTCATCATAGTCCTGCCACATTTGCCACATCACAGAACTTTGAGTGGTCCTACATGATATGGCCTGATCGTCAAGAAAACCCCATGCCTGGGATAGCAGGGGTGCTGAGCACAGTGTTGGGTTTTTTGAAAAAGTGAACCTCAAGTCTTAGTATTTCCCACAGCCATGTGAGAGCTCAGGAGTCATTTCCTAATCTCAGTCTGCTGCTCCGTGGGCTGATAGGAGCTTTCAGATTCAAGAAGGAAGGACTGGCTAGCATGAGTCAACAGTGATATTTTTGTCCATACCTCTGAACCCATCAAAAATCAAATGGAGACTGGGGACAAAAGACCACGTGCTGGATTATGTGCATTAGCAACTTCATTATAAATCATTATCCCTGCAAGGAACCCTCAGGTGTGAAAGAAACGGCCGTCCTTGGGCCGCAATAGCCAGGGATTGTTGTCCTTCAGAGCATCCTACCAGATGCATCTTCTTGTCTGGGCTGCTGGACAGGTTGGCACTTGATGTGGGAGGTTATTTATGGGGACGGAGGGTTGGTGGGGAAGTCCTCCCTATTGCATTGTGTTGGGAGTGGAGTTTTCTGGAGCTCTTCCTGGGAGTTTATTGCTGGGTTGTATTTTTTTTTTAAATAACATCAAAGGCACCCAGAGTAGGAGATGGGCATGACACAGGGTGGTGGTCTCCATTGCAATAAATAAAATAGTCTATTCATAATTCTGCATTCACATTGAAAACAATTGAAAACCAAAAGGGAGCTCCCTATGTAAGGGACACCTTGAGAATTTTGCCAGTGGCCACTTCAAGTGAGGCACTGATTGTCTCCAAAAGGAGGTCAAGCCTATTCTCCAGGGCTGCCAGCAGCAGGTGTGCAAACAGAATGGCCAGATTGAAATCAATGGGGTTACTCCCGATTTACACCGGCGTAAATGAGCTAAAAATCTGGCCCTGCTGGGAGGCACCGATAAGAACAGACACAATCCCTTTCAATGCCTGTAAAATAAAAAATAATAACCTAGTACTGCAGTTATATAGTTACAAATGGAAACAATAATGGACACTGAATGGGTAAATATAACTAAGATAATCTTTAGGAAAAAAGACATGATTATACAGTGTATTTAGTGAATCAGATTAGTTCCTAGAAAGAAGGGGATAAAATCAATTGACACAGTTACCTAATTATGCAGCTTTTGCTTTTCTTTGCAGAGAAGGTAATGAAAATGGCACCAGGAAAAGCTGCTTTAATTTCTCATAGAAATCAGAACTAACAAGGGGAACATGCTCTGATTATAGAGTATCAGTGTCCCTTTTCCCGACACCTGAAATAAAAACACTTGCAGGAGATGAGCTGCCTGGACACTTTGCTGACTCAGCCAGTGTTGTTTGTTGGTTTGCAGGCGAGCGGATGGGGCTCATCAATCTGGCAGACTCTTGAGACTCAGCACATTATGTCTGACAGGGCGCACCATAACACTATAGTATCTGTCAGCAGCATTTCCCTAGGTACTTTCCATTCTAGCTGGGCTAATGCCAGTGCAATCATTTACATTGTTACATGCTGTTATATAGACACACACTCCCATGCACATTGTGAAAGGCCGGAGCTGAGGCTCCGCAGCACGCTCCAGAGCATGACTAAGCATTAACTCGCTGTAATATAAACAGGCAGGGGGCAGAAACTTGTTAGTCTTGTCAAATAGTTTGGAAAAGGAGAATATGGTTTGTTCCCTCTGCCCTGCGATCCACTCCCCTCCACACCAACACTGAGAACAAGGAGATAGTGACAGGTCTCAGAGTGATGCCTCTTGGTTGACAGGGAATGACGTGGGAGTGGAGGGGCGTGTGTGACACTCATGCGAAGGCCCCTAGGCCTCACTGAATACTGACTGTCTGGGTGTGCATAAGCCTAAAGCTCAAAGTAAATCTCGTGGGGTGTGCCAACCATATGCATCAGGAAGGTTCACTCAGAGGTGTGCAAATCTCACTGAGCACTCTGCTTGGAAGACTGAAGCCAACTCAGGGCCTGTTCTAATAGCAGGATGATGGGTCGGTGAACAGCAAACAAGACAGGAAAGGGGAGAAAGCAGATACACAGCACGGGGGCCTGGCTAGAAGGTTCTAATTGAGCATATCAGTTGCCCAGCTAGAGACTGGCGGGGTCCTGGCCTGAAGAGGTTCTGAAGAGTGGCGCAGCTAGCAACTGACAGAAAGACTTAAGGCCCTGATTCTGAGCTGTGACCAAGCTGAGCTCAGCACAGCTTTAGTGGGGAAAGAAACCAAGATGAATGTCACTTCTTAGCCCATTGGATTCTGGAGGCAGCAGAGGCCTGGCCTGGTCCATGGCATAAGCTATAGGAACCCCATAGATACTCTAACTTAGGGCAGCCTGCAACAGCTACTAGCTGGAACTAGCTAGAGTACAACATACTTCATTTATGCCTCCTCCTATCCCAACCACACATGCCCTTACACTGAGGCTGTGATGAGGAGTGATAGAGCTATTCTGGTGTTGGGATCATCATGCCATGGACAGTGGCTCAACTCTCCTCCTGCCCTCCACCCATCACCTCTAACGTGGCAGAGCCCAGGTCCCTCCCAGCACTCACAGAGGGGTTTCCAGATGCTTGGTGGGGACAATGAGGGAGGTGGATGTGGTACTTCTTTTTGTTTACTTCCTGCTACCAGACAGAGGAAGAGTTACAGGGGACTCACATGCACAGGATTCAAAAGTTATGAAGAGTGTCATGAAAATTGAGTGGTCCCTCTTTTTCCTCTGCCATAACACAGGAACAACAAAAGTGTGCTTGAAATGAAAGGACAGCACATTTAGGACAAAAAAGGGAAATTCTGGTCTTTGCAACATGTCATCAACATTGAAATTCACTGCTGCAGGTGGTCATCAGAACATCTGCTGTGGCAAGCTTTGAAAAGGGCTGGGTAATTTTCTGAACGCAAACAGCATGCAGGCTCAGCTAGCAAAGAAATCACACCCTTCAGGGCATCCTGTAGTGACCAGCAAGGGATATGTCAGTTATTAGCTGCTACTAGACAGGAACAGACTAGACTAGACTGGACCAGGGTTCTGAGTTGGTATGGCAAATCCTATGTTCTGATGGTCTCTTCGTTTTTGAATCTGAATGCACTATATTAGACCCCAATTATGCTAAGTGTCTCCATCAGCAGTCCAAAGAGGTCATTTGACCTTGCCAACTCCTTAACTCAGTTAACTGTTTATTCTTAGTATTGCTCATCCTGGTATTATTTAATCTAACCTATCAACTGCAGTATGGGCACCTGGAGTCAAGACTGTTAAGCAAAACTGTATTATGGGATCATTTGATAAGCAACAGTTCTCGTTAATGAATGTTTTAGTGTCTTTGATCTGTTGTATAGTGATGACCACCTGTGACCTGCTCTCTGTGGGGGCTTTAGCTGCCCTTGATTTTCACACTCAAAACCTGTCCTCATAAAGGAAAGACCAGGTGGAGGATGGTTTGTATTTACCTTCCTCTGAATATCCTGTCAAGCAGTTTTCTTTGCAACTAAGAATCCAAACAAACAAGATAACCATGCACACAAATGGAAATCCTGTTTGCTTTGGTTGGCTTCTTCATTTGAAATATAGAATTCGGTGCTGGTGAAAGGGCCCCAGTTGATAGGAATGTAAAGTGAAGTCCTCTATTCATCTGCAGAATGGGTACAGTCTGGACTGGGCAGTGAAAAGCTTCCTTCACTTTGCTCTGCCAGTCTACCTCAGCCCTGCCTTGAAAAGACCATCTCTAGGGGTCAGAGGGTAGGTTAGGCCCTGTTCCTATTGAAATTAATGACAACCTTCTCACTGACTTCAGTTGTGCAGGATCAGGTTCTTTTGCTGCAAATTTTGCTCTCAGTGCATTGTAAATCTGAAGTAACTCCATGAAAATTGACACGCCATTTTCACTGGTGTGCTCCAGCTGCTTTGCACCATTGTGGCAGCACAAAACAGCTATGAACTAAGCTCAACTGGATAGCTAAGCTGAATTTTCCGGTATTTAATGTTACAGGCAGCCGGGGCATACCACTGAATCTAGCCAAATGGACTAACTGATGATTTACACTAGCATAACTGAGAGTAGGATTTGACTCTGTGGGCCTAATTCCCCGGGATGTTCCCTTTGGGTAGCCTTTTATACCTGTGTAAGACGTTCCCTTGGAATACTCAAGCCACTGGGTGCTCAGATAACTTGGGTGTGACCATTTACTAACTTGGAAAATCCCCATGGCATTCAACTACCATTTGAGCCCGCAGAGGGGTCAAAAAATTATTTGAACCTTCCCAAGCCTTTGAAAAGTGTGACCTTGCTGTGCTGGGGCTGTGGGTAAAGTGGTCAGTTACTGTATGCCATTTTTGCACTTGATTTTCACAGTCAAAAAAATCTATATTGACAAAGAAAACACTAGGTAGGGGAAGTGCGTTCGTCATTGCTCTTGATCTCCTCTGTGAGTGACATTTCCATAGGCTCCAGAACTCAGGCAAATAGGGTAATGCTGCAACACTGGAAACTCTGGCTAAGGTTCACGTGGGTTCTTCTGCTGATGTCCTTGCTCACAATCACATTTGCAAGAGATAAATACAATGGCCAGATTTTTGCCTTTTTACAAATGTGCTGTAGCTTTGCTCCATTTCCTCTCTCACTTACTGCTGTTTTGTTGGTGAGAAGATAACTTCCAGAGTATCAGCTCTCACCTTGCAGTCTGCTCAAAGCATATCCCCTGGTTTTTAAAAAGAAATGGAGGTAGCTCTTTTGTCCAGGAACAGTTTATTTTCATTGGAATGGTTCTGCCTCTTGTAACCCAGGCGCACTCCAGTGTTCTGAAGCTTTGCCAGTTCTGATAGGTTTCCTTGACATTACTGTAGCAGACAAGGCTAAGCACAGCTGTCTGGTGCCTGCAATCCTTAGAAGCCCTGCAGGACCTGAACAAGTCAAATAAACTGAACTTAGACATAATCGGGCCAAGGGTTTCTTCAGCCAAATCCGGTGTAAATAGGCAAGAATCAAAGTAGATACAATGGGTCAAATTAATCCCTCGTGTACCTCTGTTAACTTCAGTGAGGTTATATCAGGAATGAATTTGCTGCAGTTTGTCCTCTAAATGAATCCAAATAGTAGGGGCAGGCTAAGTAAACCAGAACCTGAGGCTCAGCCCTCAGATTTGTTTTATCTTAATATATTTGAGTTATGGTTTTTAAAACTACCAAAACTCAAGAAATGAATACAATTGACCTCAGTCCCCTGGGGCACTGCAAGGAAGAGTTGGCAGTAGTGGTAACATACATTGAATAATCCAGTTCATATTTCATTTGGTGTGTGTTTGTTAGCCCACTGAGCTGGGAGTGACATAAAAACATAGTTGGACAATGTATGCCAAAGCACTTGGAAATGCTCAAAAAGCACACAAAAGTTTCACGCAATTCTTGCTTGGGAGAGGGGGATAGAAATCAGTGTGGAAGGTCTTTTTTTTTTTAATCGGAAGAACATTTTGATAAATTACCAAGTTTTAGAGACAAGTGGATCCAGAGCAGCTGGGTCAAGAGCCAGAAGTGCATTCCAGATGCCTACAGCTGTCCTGGCTGTGCATAAGAGAGAGACACGTGGGAAGATCTTGATAAACTGATGCAGAATGTTTAGAACCCTGAAGCCAAGGTGCTACCACAGCCTGCCTAGTGTTTAAAGACTGTGGGACTGATTTTTCCTTTGTGTAAGCTCCGTGGGTGAGGGACCGTCTTTTTGTTCTGCGTTTGTACAGCCCCTAGCACAATGGTGTCCTCATCCATGACTAGTGCTCCCAAGCACAACTGTAATACCAATAAATAATAATAGTAGTCATTGTGCTAAACCTTATCAAAATTCTCTACGCACATCCATGGTAGCATTTTGCACCATCTTTGCAAAGGTGTAAATGACTACACAACGTGCAAAGTAATGGTGAAGCAGGTTCTCTGGCTCCCAGTTGTATTTTCTGTCATAGTGAAGGTGCATTCTCAAATGGGGATGCCATTTGGAATGTATATCATGGCCATGGTGCACAGGACAAAGGTTCATGAGTTGACATCTCATGTGGTATCAGTAAATGTTCTACTGTTGAGTCAGATTCTGCTCCCAGTTGCACTGATACAAATTGTGAGTAACTCCACTGGGGCATATTCATCACTATGCTCTGGCTGCTTTGTGCCTTTGCATCAAAGGCTCTTACCCCAAAAGTCCTCCCTTAGTTGCAGTGACTGGATTACATGCATGAGCGTTGTGCACTGTACTGAGAGCAAAATATGATTCAATGATTTTGCTTCCTTTATCACACGAGGCACAATCCTCCCCTGTACCCGAGCTTCCAAGTGCCTATATGCCAATTAGAAGCATTATGGAAATGGTACGCTCACCCTGAATGACAGGCGAAGGAATCAGATTCAGGAGAGCATTGCAACTGCAGTTGCATATCAGGAAATGACATTAAAAGAAGACAAATGGTGAATCGGGGAAGTTTAGGAAACCTTCCAATCAGCAAGTTCTTATTTTATTTTCAAGTTTACCGGCTTATAATCAATCACTCAGACATGATTATTTAATGGCACTAGAGAACCCTAACATTAAATATAATACTTGAATAGTGTTTGGGGGTGCTTACAAAACATGGAAATGTCTGACTATTAAGAGTACATGTGGTGATTTGCATAGCAAACATTTAATCTCTCATGCAGCCTTTCTCCTATGTCCTCTCTCTAACTTTTTAAAATGAATGTGCCAAATGAGAGGTAAGTCCATGTGACACAAATACTTTTGTCAATATATAGTCACAAAAATATCAGTGCTGGCAGTGTGCACACTACCTCCTTGAAAGCTCTCTGATGGCTTGCGGGTCTCTCAGTCAGGGAATAAAAACAACACCATGTGATTTAAGTGGCCAATAACATGGCATGAATAGCAAATTACAAACAATGAGTACACAAAGCAATAATCATAGCAAATAACTGGCAAGAAATCCACACGATAAAATATGTTTGCACAAACTACTTGGCAAATAATAGTGAATAATGCAAAAAGGATGGGCTAAATTCCTCAGCAAAACTGTACCCTGCATATAGTTCTCACCAACCTCTAGTCGTAAACAACATTGCAGCCTGGTTCTGGTCTCACACACACACGTGTCCCAGATAAAAATCATATTCATAGTGAATATTGCAATTTCTTTTGACAATTCATGTCTGCTTTGATTGCCATTCTACTCACCTTCCAGAGTCTGCTCTGTTTATTAGAAAATACAACAGCTACTCTTTGAAGGGCCACATGATGTTTCTAGAAAAGTGCTTTTTTTGTTAAAACGTATAAATAAACATGTACTTCTAAAGTATATATCTATATTATAGTAGGCACTTGAGGTTTATTTTCCCAAGACTGATCGTGTGCCCATATAAAGTCTATCTCAGTAACTGCCAGCTGTTTATTATTATTTTTTTTAAATAAATGCTGTTCCCTTGCTGGAAACCCAGCAGGAATATTACACTCAAGGCATGTTCTCTTGTGTAGGAAGGGATCCATGTTTGCTCAACTGTGGCGAGAAAAATCCAACTGTAAAAAATTTTCTGCTATGGCCAAATAAAATTATTTAACAAATATAATGGACCACATTCATCACCCCTGTAACACCACTGAAGCTAATGCAGTTCCACCTTCTTGTACCGAGGCTGAACTTTTTCCTGTACATTAATATAAATAAATAGAGCATACACAGTTAGTCTAGATAGGCTGAAATTACAAAAGCTATCAATCCTCATGCTTCAGGGCATAATCTGATTACCAGATGAGGTCAGCTAGAAATTTCTCCTACTGGTATAATATTGCATAATTAGATTCATTATGGGCATTTTATGCCTTTCTCCAAAGCATCCGGCATTAGCCACTAGATGGACCATTGCTCTGTTCTGCTATATGTTTCTAATCCACAAAGCAGTTGGCAATGGACAGCACGGTTCCTGTTTTATGCATCACTCAGGCAGCCATGCACCAGATGGAACTCGGCCTATATCCCAGCTCTTTCACAAAAGGCTGCTGCTACCTGCGGATGAAGCTTCAGTCTGGATGCAGGGGAGGAGAAGAGGAGGAGGAGGTTTTCTGCCACAATGAGAAAGTCGCTGGAATAATTTTCTTTATAGTGGCATAAATGGAAAGACACATCATTTAATCTGTAACTCAAGCAACAGCAATACATAGCGGCTTTACAGCGTGAAACTGAAGTCTATAGACTAGAGTAGATATTCCCAAACTGGTCTGGGGACTATTGTTGGGTGGAAGGGAACTGGCCAGTCACATAGTATGGTCTCTTCTTTTTCCCCACCTAAGAGAAACAGAACAGATGGGGGTGGGGGAAATGAAATGAAGAGTAAAAGTAGATTATGTGACCAACTGTATTCAATGCACTAAAGACAGCAAAATTACATAACTATTTCCTGAATATCACTTTTCCATGTAAACAAATGTTGCATTTGCTCAGGGATATTATGTGATAACCAATGGGAGTGAAGAGGGGTGGGGGGATGCCATACAATTGTGAACTGGGTGGGGATGACTGTGCACAAGATAATGTCACTATTAAGAGGTGGGCTGGAAAAATGAGACTGTTGTCCCCTATCTTGTTGAGTCACAGTTATAGGTTTATGGCCTATTCTGCACCCGTTGCCCTCCCACTGCGAAGATATCCCAGTTCAACAACACACAGACTCGACATGGCCCAACACTGTTCTTTTGGCTGCTTGCCTGGAAAGTGGGAGACTTTTGGACTGTGTGCCTCCCAGTGACCTGACCCATTGAACTGATCTGTACTTTCACTCTGTCCAAAGCAGTGACAGCTACCAAGTAGTGTCCTGCCACCTCTTTATATGGAAAATACTAGTGCTAGGTCAGGGATAAAACTAGTCGCTGGGGTTCACCTTTACATTAAGACCCCCTTTATACCATGCTGGTGGAGTAGAGGCTGTGAAGGGTCCTTAGTGTACATGAGAATCACCCCTCCCCCGCCCTCCAGTGAGCTTAGCAAGAGGAATGTGGGCGTTACTCATTAAAAAGAAGTTCTTGGTAGATAAACATATTGGTCATGAGTCATTTTTACAGGCTACCTCCACTAACATTGAAATAAATATTTGTTTGGATTCCATCTGTTGCTTCTGTTTATCCATGAAGAGGAACTCAGCTCCCAGCAGTTCTTCTGTCACACCTTATGTCAATCACCACCTATGGAAGTTAGAACCATGCTGCTGGAGTACCTCTGATTTCCCTCAGACAGAAAGCTGGCATCTCTGTAAAAGTTTCTGGGTGGTTTTGTGGAATTACCTTTAAGGGCCTGATTCTCATTTACACTAACTCCACTTTCTGACATTCTGGCAGTTGAAAGGGGCCTTCGACTCACATCCGCTATAAGAGCCGTATAAAGTGGCCCCCGTGTAAATGAGAATCAGACTTAAGACTTCAGTGTGATTTTTACTAACATATCCTATAAGTCGCAGATGAAAATGAGGGAGAAAGGCATTAGCCTTAACACAAGATACTCATTTTGAAATTGTTTCTCGGGGTACCAATTTCCTCTAGTGTAGCATAAGGACATCCAGGAAGTTCATGCCAGCATAACTAGAATGCTTTGGCTGGAAGGAGCAGCAAGAAATGTTCATTATGGGGCAATTTCTGCCTTTGCCTCTGCATGTGCACTGGAACTGAACATGCAGTTAGCCCAGTGTCGTTTCCCCTGAATGGGGTGACAAGGAGTTAGGAGGATACACACCTTCTGTAAAGCACAAAGCTCAAATCCAGAGAGGCTCTCTGCTTGCTGTCATGTAAGTGGATTTCAGGATGGAAGTCTCAAAATCTGCCACTATGCAAAGCACCAATAGGGAAGAAGAGCCAGAGGGAGGCGGTGAAAGGATTGCATAGCCATGGAGCTGGATTTGTAGCTACAAAGCTATTCTGTGGCCTGGGGGAAAATTTTACAGCTCCATGCGTTTGTGAAGATCTCCAGCCCTGGTGAGAGGGTAGAGGATTATGAGCACAAGTTATGCTACCACCACACTCGCCCTGTGACAAATCTTAACCAGGAGAAATAAGAAGTGACTCACAGGATTTCATTGTATTGTTTGTACTGAATTTGGTTCCCATAGAAGGTGCCAGATCAACAGCTCTGGAGACTCAAGGCTTGTATTTCTCCAAGTACAGCAGGGTGTTGGAAGTGCTGGCTTCCCCCATACTGTCCTCGCAGCGGGCCTTCATCTGAACGGAAAGGGGACCACCTATAAGGAGGCAGAAGTCTCCATTTCCATGAACTCACAGCAGAGACTATAGCACTTCATCCAATTTCTGATTTAAAGCGTGAGCCATTTTCCAAACGCTCTCTTGCCAGGCATATAAAAAGAATTTAAATGTGACTTTTTTAAAACATAAAATAAAATGTAGTTTAAAAAATGATTCTGGAACCATCCAACCTTTAGATGTGGGGTAAAAAAAAATACATGTATAACCCTGCTCCTGGTGAGGTGTAAATTTCCCACCCACATTCCACTCACAGACAGGAAGCCAGCTGGTTGAAAGGGCCAGGTATTTACTGTCACCATTGTACAATTATCATGGTGGTTTAGTTTTTTCACAGAGCTAACTGTGACTGGTCCAATTTTTAATTCTGCCTTTGCCTTTTTATGTTTCAGATCAACTATGCATTTCATCCGCCTCTTGCCCACCAGCAATCATGAAATATGAGACGTTGTGGGAAAGCAGAGTCATAGAAAGAGTTTCTTGTTCCAGACTCCCCAGCCCAGCTGCTCTCCGGGCAGCCTTTGTGATGCTAGGGACAGTAAACATGAGCCTAAAAAAAATCAGACAGTTTGGGCATTTTGGCTTCCAGCCATTGGACAACTTCTTCTTATTACTGACGCATGGCTATGAAAATAAAAGGGCCCTTTAGTGCTAATATCTTTGGAAGCTGCTATGTGATATATCTGGAATCAGTCCAGGATGTTCCTACCTGCTCTGCATCCTATGCTATAAGCAATCAAAGCAGTTCTCTTCTTCCTCTATGCCTCAATCTACACCAATTTGAATCAATTATAATTTATCCTTCCATTAAATTGGCCTGTCCAACCAGACTCACAAATAATGCAACAACATAGTTTCTGGAGCCCTGTATTGACCGGAGTAACTAGATATATCTCTTCACAGCTGGAGTGGTGGATATGGCACAAGTATTTTTTCTTAACTGCAATGCAGGGAATTAATTTATTTATGTATATTCCATTTACAGGAATGCCACACATCAGCCTTTCACCCTGTCAGTTTGTATAACAGGATCAGAAGTGGCAGGGAGAAGGCAATGCTCATTTCTAAGCATTTTTCCTTTGTTTTTTTCCTCAGGTAACTTAGTTAAAGACATATCAGACTTTAACTGTCAATGGGCCGAACTCATCCCTGGAGTAACTATTGACTTCAAGGGGCTTACAGGAGGAATGAATTTCTTACCTGCCTGACAACTCCTGCTCTGTCTCCACTTCTACATTCTATCCTTAGCCTCCACGTTCTTAGTTCTTCTCTGAGGTCTTATGTTAATTCTCTCAGTTGTGCTCAGCGCTACACTTAAGGAATCCAAAGACTGGCAGAAAAATGCAACCTTGGCATCACTGGCAGATTGCCACACCAATTAATGTCACGCTAGGAGCTCAGATACCATGGTGATGGGTGTGGTATAAGAACCTGAACAGAACATCATGAGTAGACTGTACTACAGATATGCTGTGGATAGCAGGCATATTTCTAAGTGAGTGTTCTGAGTGGACATACATGCAGTATTCTGAACATATTTTTAATGATAAAGGATTAAATTCACCCCTGTGCATGGATCCAGCAAAAGTTAAGTAGGATTTCAGTGGTGCCGAAGCGGTCAACATATGGAGATCTAGATTTGATTCCTGACCCTGCCAAAGACTTCCTGTGGGGCCTTGGGCAAGTCACTTAAACTCTCTGTGTCTTTGTTCCCCAACTGGAGGATAATAAGACTTTGTTTCACCCACTCTTTGACTGAAATGCATATTGTAAGTTCTCCAGGGCGGAAGCTGTCTCCTACTGTTGTACAGTGCTTTGTACAAGGGGTTCTGGTGTCATTTGGGGCTCTATGTGCTACAGTAACAAAAATAATAATGAATGAGAACCACCTGACTAGTTCAAAACATCAAGTCTTACTTCATCCGCTACACGTTATTGTGATGAAAGATATTATCAGACTCCATAACCACATCAAATAGCTTTCTGGCTCTGGTGCACAGTGGAGGTAAAACATACTGACTGAAGTGCTCCAGTCCTTTCTGTGTGAGCAAAATGTAGCATCCACTATCTGGCTTACATCAACAAGAATAGTTCATGCATGTATGGAAGCCTTCTGTATGTACAGTAGCAAATGGAACAGACCAGTTTTCTGTGATCAGGATTTCTCTGCCAAAACAGTTATTCTTGTGTCTTCCCACACCTTAGGAACACATCTATGAGAGCAGTACAGTGAGTCTATCCGTGGAATAATCATCTGTTGGAGTGAAAGGCCTGTCAAGACTAATGGAAGCCATGCACTTTGCATTTGTCCTTACTGAATTTCATTCTATTTACTTCAGACCATTTCTCCAGTTTGTCCAGATCATTTTGAATTGTAATCCTATCCTCCAAAGCATTTGAAACCCCTCCCAGGTAGGTATCATCCGCAAACTTTATAAGTGTACTCTCTTTGCCATTATCGAAATCATTGATGAAGATATTGAACAGAACCAGACCCAGAACTGATCCCTGTGGGACCCCACTCATTATGCCCTTCCAGCATGACTGTGAACCACTGATAACTACTCTCTGGGAACGGTTTTCCAACCAGTTTTGCACCCACCTTATAGTAGCTCCATTTAGGTTGTATTTCCCTAGTTTGTTTATGAGAAGTTCATGCGAGACAGTATCAAAACCTTACTAAAATCAAGATATACCACATCTACCACTTCCCTGCTATCCACAAGGCTTGTTACCCTGTCAAAGAAAGCCATCAGGTTGGTTTGACATGTTTTGTTCGTGACAAATCCATGTGATTGTTACTTATCACTTTATTATCTTCTAGATGTTTGCAAACTGATTGCTTAATTATTTGCTCCATTATCTTTCCAGCTTCAGAAGTTAATCTGACTGGTCTATAATTCCCTGGGTCGTTTATTTCTGTTTTTATAGATTGGCACAATATTTGCCCTTTTCCAGTCATCTGGAATCTCTCCGGTCTTCCATGACTTTTCAAAGATAATTGCTAACGGCTCAGATATCTCCTCAGTCAGTATTCTAGGGGTGCATTTCATCAGTCCTTGGTGACTTAAAGACATCTAATTTGTTTAAGTAATTTTTAACTTGTTCTTTCCCTATTTTAGCCTCTTTGGATCCTACCTCATTTTCACTGGCATTCACTATGTTAGACGTCCAATCACCACCAACCTTCTTGGTGAAAACCAAAACAAAGAAGTCATTAAGCACCTCTGCCATTTCCACATTTTATGTTGTTATTTTTCCCTCTCATTAAGTAACGGGCCTACCCTGTCCTTTGTCTTCCTCTTGCTTCTAATGTATTTGTAGAATGTTTTCTTGTTACCCTTTATGTCTCTAGCTAGTCTGATCTCGTTTGTGCCTTGGCCTTTCTAATTTTGTCCCTACATACTTGTGTTATTTGTTTATATTCATCCTTTGTAATCTGACCTAGTTTCCACATTTTGTAGGACTCTTTTTTGATTTTTAGATCATTGAATATCTCATGGTTAAGCCAGGGTGGTCTCTTGCCATACTTCCTATCTTTCCTGCGCAGTGGAATAGTTTGCTCTTGTGCCCTTAATTATGTCTCTTTGAAAAACTGCCAACTGTCTTCAATTGTTTTGACCCTTAGACTTGCTTCCAATGAGATCTTACCTACCAACTCCTGGAGTTTGCTAAAGTCTGCTTTCTTGAAAGCCATTGTCTTTATTTCACTATTCTCCCTCCTACCATTCCTTAGAATCATGAACTCTACCATTCACCCAAGCTGCCTTCCACTTTCAAATTCTCAACCAGTTCCTACCTATTTGTCAAAATCAAATCTAGAACAGCATCTCCCCTAGTAGGTTTCTCTACCTTCTGAAATAAAAAATAGTCTCCAATACATTCCAAGAACTTGTTGGTTAATCTGTGCCCTGCTGTGTTATTTTCTCAACAGATGTCTGAGTAGTTGAAGTCCCCCATCACCACTAAGTCCTGTGCTTCGGATGATTTTGTTAGTTGTTTTAAAAAAGCCTCATCCACCTCTTCTTCCTGGTTAGGTGGTCTGTAGTAGACCACTACCATGACATCACTCTTGTTTTTTACCCCTTTTATCGTTACCCAGAGACTTTCAACAAATCTGTCTCCTATTTCCATCTCAACCTCAGTCCAAGTGTATACATTTTTAATATATAAGGCAACACCTCCCCACTTTTTCCCCTGCCTGTCCTTCCTGAGCAAGCTGTACCCTTCTATACCAATATTCCAGTCATGCATATTATCCAATCAAGTCTCTGTGATGCCAACTATATCATAGTTGTGTTTATTTAGCATTTCAAGTTCACACAGTCCTACTTCGTGTTCAACCAATCACTAAGACAAACAAGTTTGTTTACATTTATTGGAGATACTGCTGCCCGCTTCTTACTTACACTGTGACACTGTACCCCTTATTCTTCACAGTGATATTATTACAATATGATTATGGCATAACTATGATGTATTTTATGCAAGATAAGGCATGTGAGATATCATTGAAAAGGTTATAATTTATTCAATATGATTATCCTATTTGTATGCATGTATCATTTTTGTATCTGAAGTTAGGAATATTGACTGTCGGCAAATGACTGGCTGGCTGGGAAGGGCCCATTCAAGTTGGATGGCCCATCAGGGGAACACTTAGCTCACAATGGACCGTGGAAGACACCCATCTACATCTAATGGGCTTTCCTGTAAACGTTCTAGCTAAAGTATGGGTAATGGCCTCTGCTATGACTAAGGTAAGCATGCATGGGCATGTGACTTGCCCACGTGACTCTACAGGAACATGTGATCAGGTCACATGGTACTGGACTCCATCTTGGAATACCAGTGTTTTTCCACTGACTGGCATGGGAACGGAGCTTGGAGACAAAGGGTTCCCGCCATATGCAAAAGCTTTTTAAGGCAGGGGAGTAACATCATCATGGTTCTTCACTGACACCCCGCCCAAAGAAGACTCCTGGAAACACCTGAGGAACAAGGACTGAACTGGAGGAGAAGAGCTGAACCCAGGCTGAAGGGATTTTTATCCTGTGAAAAGAACACTTGGGGTTTTTAAGCTGTAAGCAAGCGCAGCTGGCCCCTTAAGAATTGTGCAGCCTGCTTGAATAATCATTTAGGGTGAGACTTTGTTATTCATATCCAATCTCTGTAGTATATTAAGCTTAGCTTGTATATTTTGTTTGTTTGCTAGGTAATCTGCTTTGATCTGTTTGCTATGCCTTATAATCACTTAAAATCTATCTTTTGTAGTTAATAAACCTGTTTTTGTTTTGTCTAAAACCAGTGTGTGGGAGTCATAACTTGGGGCAAAAAGCTGTTGTATATTTCCTCTCCACGTTGAGGGAGGGGGCGAATTTCATGAGCGTACGCTGTACCGATCTCTGTGCAGCGCAAGATGGTATAATTTGGGTTTACACTCCAGAAGGGGGTGTGCACTTGAGCAGCTGGGCAGTTCCTTAGCTGTAGCCTCCCCATGCAAAGCTGATCACAGCAGTCTGTATGTACTGCAGCTGGGTGTGTCCCTACCTGTGTGTATGCTGGAGCCTGGGAGAGGGCTTGGCAGGCTGGTCACAGCAGTACAGTGTAAAGGGAGCCCAGGCTGGTGAGTCAGGGGGGCTCTGTGGTACCCCATTTCCAGGTGGCACCTCAGGGGGGGACCCGTCACAACTGTGTCACCTGAAAATGAAAACAGGCGTTCACATGGCACTTCTGTAGCCAGTGTAGTAAGGTATTTATGTGCCAGATATGCTAAACCAGGGGTCGGCGACCTCTGGCACGCGGCTCGCCAGGGTAACCCCCCTGGCGGGCCGGGCTAGTTTGTTTACCTGCCACATCCGCAGGTTCAGCCGATCACGGCTCCCACTGGCCGTGGTTCACCGCTCCAGGCAAATGGGGGTGGTGGGAAGCCGCAGCCAGCACAGCCCTCGGCCCACGCTGCTTCCTGCAGCCCTCATTGGCCTGGAGCGGCAAACTGCAGCCAGTGGGAGCCGCGATCAGCTGAACCTGTGGACGTGGCAGGTAAACAAATTGTCCCGGCCCACCAGGGGGGTTACCCTGGCGAGCCGCGTGCCAGAGGTTGCCGACCCCTGTGCTAAACATTTGTATGCTCCTTCATGCTTCGACTTGTAGATTGCACCATCTTTTTTTTCATCTTTTTTATAGTGCAAATATTTGTAAGCAAAAATAATAATATAAAGTGAATTGTGGCACAAAGATCCTGGCACAAAGTCCTGCCATACTGAGGGGAACACAATTGCCTTGTCTGGTGCTGAAGTCAGACATAGTTCCATCAGCTGGGGATCATGGCAATCCATGGGACAAGCAGCGAGAATTTCCATCATGTAGGTGACCTTCCCACTCTCAGCCATGACTGAGGATTCCTTCCAAGAGAGAAGGGGTATCGACCACATTCAAAGCTGTATTACTAGTAATATGTAATAGATTTGTATTTGCATCGCATCACTAGTGTGCAGTCTAAGGATCAGATCCTTCTTGCCTGATTCACAATAGGATCAACTAACATAATTGAGAGTAATCATCTGAGTAAGCCAATCAGGGTTAACAAAACCAATAACAAACAATGACAATAGATTAGGCTGAGCTGGGGGAAGAGAAGGTGGTAAAAAACAAACATTAAAAGATCTAAGGGACTAGATCAGTATGGAGCAAATTGTTTTACACGTAGCTCATATAAGCTATTGTGCATTTTTGGTCCAGAACCTGCAAACCCTTTCTCACTTGAGCAGTGGTTACTCACAGAAGTAGGTCCACTGAAGTCAAGGACTCTAGATCATCCATTTGTATGGTAGTCCATAGCAAGGGGTAGCGTATTGCTGCGCCACTCCTAGAGCATCTTGGGAACCACCACCATCTCCTTCCACAGGTATGCCCCCTGAGACACACTGGCAACTACACTGCCAGGCTCCTGAGGGGTGCACAGCCTAGGGTCTGTCCTCTCCCACTTCTTCCCACCCACCTGTGTGAGGTGGAGGTTTTGCTTCCCTTTGCAAGCTGGAAGTGGTGGTATAGAGCTCCAGTGCAAGGGGTTGTGTTATACGTCCTCTACCCCACTATGCCAGTGTGCAGGCTGGGCCCTAACCTGACCCCACATAAGGAAGAGTTTGCAGGATACTTGGTTTGCTAAGATATTTTTTGTTTTCTTTAATAATTTCTGTCTGAAAAAAAATCTGAGTTTTTCCCATTTACTACTAAATTACTGGATTTTTTTAATTCCACCCCTTTTCTGTCCCAGTTTTACAGCCATTACCTTAGTAATGTAATCCTGCTACACACACCGTGCAACCACTCAGGAGAGGATCTGTAAATACAACAAACCCAGGAGAAATAGGATTTGAAGAAAACCATTTACTCATGAGACATGTGGTAGTGCACTGGCAGGATGAGATCACATACTGGAAAACAAAGAAATATAGACATGCCCATTTGAAACAAATATATTATACACATAGTTTCAGATGAGTATAAATATAACATGCTTTATGCTATGGAACGTATATCTATAGGACGGATATGATCTCATATATTGACTCATACAGCATATGAACTAGTATGGAATTGCCCACTTCCATTCAGTACTGTCCACACACATATGTGCCACAGATGAAAATAAATGACATGATCTATGCACATGAAATACACGTGTATTTCCACATGAGTCAGTTCAAACCAGAACCTTGATCTGACACCCCTGGCACTTTAGGAACATCCCCCAGCCCTATAAATGTCATGGGCTGACCCATCTCTGTTATAAAGCACAGGCAGGCAGCTAGTCAGACTGCAGAACATTTCTAACCTTATACATGTGCACACACAGGGTGCCTCATGTTGTGGAACTAATTGCTCTTAGACTGTTCCATTTTAAGATAACACCAAAGGATATGCAACATTCTTCCTTGATTTTTAAAAATATCTGATTTCGTGCATTATGTTTGTTTTTTTCAGAGCTTTAGAATACATTCACAGATTCCCATGTTTCTCCTGAGGAGTGTCACCTCCACAGTTTGTTCAGGATAAAAATTGTTCTGGTTTGCACTCTTGTAGCCTGAACCAGCACTGTTAATGAGAAATTCTAATGAATAAAATGAAAGTAACCCTCCAGGCACCATATCAATTTATAGCAAACACTGCCAGTGCCATCTAGAAAACGGTGCTCAATGAGAGGGATCAAATAGCGGCACACATCCTATATAGCAATGCAGATGTTCTATGGAAGCTGACTTTGCCATAAAAGACACACATGCCTTTTTTAATATCAATTATATTTCACATTGATATTGTAATGTACAATGAAAGGAATTCAGTATATTGTCATGCCTCAATGTAGAGAGAGACAAAACAGAGTCTGAATTCAATCAAGAATTATGGCAGCATATTCACAGTGTACTGTGTGTGTTGTTTTCTCTTTTTTTAATACTGTCACAAGTTATGCACCTGTATAAGATTAGAAATATTTTGCACTCTGACTCGCTGCCTGTAAGTGCAGAGATGGGTCAGCCCATGAAATCGGTAGGGTTGGGGGATGTTTCTAAAGTGCAAGGGGCCTTGGATCAGGATTCTGGTTGGAACTGACTCGTGGAAATTCGGCTTTAACATTAATTTACAGCACTAACTTCTTCAAGTCCATGTGTGACAGTCTCTCTTCAGTGCCTTTTCCTTGCAAAGCATGGAAGATAGGAGGGTACAGTGCTCACCATGAAATCTTCCCTGCGTGAGATTTCTAACAGCAGATGTGGCATTGTAGGAAGACATTGACTACTATGGCAATGTTAATTTTGTAAAGCTGTTAATTTTAGGTTCCATTACTTAGGGCTTTGGAAGATACTAAACAATCTAATAAATAATAATCTAATGGCAAACACTGCACAGGCATTTAAATGCACTGTCTTGAAGAAGGAGCTCTCCACACTGCTCTCAATTCAGCACAGTGCTTGAGAGCCATGCCAAAACAGTGGCCGCCATTAAATCTTTAAAAGCACTTCATGCACCTTGCCTCCTGGAGTTCCCTGATGCACAGGAAGAGTATGGCTGCTGTTACACTCCGTTAGGTGAATGACTGGTAGTCAGAATAGGGGACTATGGTCTCATCACTAGTCCCTCCTCACTCCTTTTAGGGTCGCTGTTGCTGCTTGTAGTCATAGCCATACCGAGTCCTTGCAGTGACTAGTGATAACATCTCTAAACAGCAATAACTCTACACCTCTTCTTAGCATGCAGTGTTTGAAAGGTTTCCAGACCCACCACTGTGATATTGTGCAGATTAGGCCCCATTATTAGATTGCACACCCTGCCTTTTGTTCCACCCCCTGGAGGTCTGAGGAGTTGGCCTTAAGGCAGAGGTCCCCAAACTGTGGGGCAAGGAACATTCGGGAGGTGGGTGGGGGTGCAGCTGGGGTGCAGGCCAACCCCCACAGGGGATGGGAGCACCACCCAGCTCTGCTCCTGGTCTCGGCCCCGGCTGCTGGCCCCAGCTGCCAGCCCCCCACCAAGGGTTTCACTACCGGCCCTGCACCCGGGGCCCCGGCTGCTGGTGTCAGCCCCCGATCTCTGCTCTCCTCTGCTCCCACCCCCAGCTTGGGTCCAGACTCGACCCCTTTACCCATGTCTGCATCCCCTCCTCCTGGAGCTGCGGCCCCACTCCTGGCCCCAGCTGGGGGGGAGGGGGGGGAAAGAGGCAGATAGGGGCATGAGGGACGCAAGATATAAAGTTTTGGGACCACTGCCCTAAGGTTTTGGAAGTCCCTCTTACCCTTTCTAAGCCCCCTATGTATCATTTTGGGGCACGTGCATTTTTGGCATCATCAGCCATTTTGGAAAAAAATGAGATTTGTTTTCATTTTGATTTAATTTATCCGTACTGGAAGCATTACAAATAAATGAATAAATATTCACTTTATACCTTTCCCCCCATTTGAGAGGGAAATATGGTTTTTGCATAGTTAGTATGATTCTAAATAAAGCTGATTAAATAATTGCAAAAAGGCACAAAGTATTAGTGACAGAGAGAGAAGACACAATAGTTACATGTGTGCAAGGCACAGTTCCAGACACCTTTCACAGTAGCCAAAGAAAGTTTTAAAGAAGTACAGAAAGGAAAGCTAGAGAGAAGAGAAAAGCAGGTCACCCCACAAAGTGTCCTCAGCCAAATGGCAAAATCCCCTGTTCTGGAAGCTTATGACAAACCATGCCTCACAAGCCAAGCCAATTAGAAGGTATTCTTTAATCCTGCAACCCTTTTGCAAATTCAAACATCATAGATTGTTAAATTGCATCACATTTTCCGGAGCCAGTCCAAGGCTATTCTAACCTCATGGCCTTTTATGGAATTAGTCACCGTAACATATTAAAATGTAAATCAAACCTAAAATGCCATTCAAAAGGAGCATGCATGTAGATTTCTTCAAACTTTTTACAAAATCTATGTGAATTTAGCAATTAATCTTATTTGTCTTTTGGTTCTGGACCATGAATAAAATGTCCTCTTCCTCCACAGTCACTTCAGCATTTGTCTTTAAAAACTAGTAGAGAAACCCTAATTGAATCATGCCTAAACTTTATTCCAATTTTCCTTATTTCATTTCCTCTTTTATTTCTTTATAGTTTTTATATTCATTAGAAATTAACACTTACTGGCTTAAACTATATTAGAGGTCTCTTAATTTTAGTTAAATTTGCGAGAGACAGATAAATTAAAACAATATTTTAGCAAACATACCACACACACAGCACTAAGCCACTCACTCCTCCTTCCCCAAACAATTAAACATATGTTCAAGCCAACTTGTATACTATTTTATAGATAAACCGCCTCAGGCACACGTTTAAATTAGTTTAATATCATTTTATAGAGAATTCCCCTCCCACCAACCCCACACACATACAAAAGGCTCTCAGTTGTGGCCACTCACTGACAAATTAACTCCGAATTGCAGAGATCCCTTTTTTAAATTGTCCCATACTCATAAGAAAAGTTTCAGGGGGAAAAAGTTTGGGGGGGGGGAGGGGGCGTCTGAACTTTTCCTCAGTTGTAGCGCCCTGTAACAGAGATATCTAATTTGTATAAAATACAGAAAAAAAGTTCAATTACTTTCCGACGTACAACTAGGAAACTTCTCCCCCCTTGCTTCCCCCCGCCCCAGCATCAACTTCTACGCCTCCCTCCTCCTTCCCAAAACAATTAACATTCAAACCAAATTGGCTCCTGTTTTATAGACATACCACCATAAGTGTACATTCAAATTAGTTTTATACTATTTTATAGATGTCACCCCCCCACACACATTCCTACTTGTTTTTCAGCATTATTTTATACAAAACACACACACAGCCAAATTTAAAGGAAGTCTGTTAATTGGTTAATACACCAATGAAACAAAATGTATGCCTATTTTAAATTTTTCTATGTAAAATAATAACACTTTGTACTTCTCTTTCCACAAATTATGCTTTGTTGTTGTTGTTAAGGTAAACCTGGAACGCTTTCAGAATTTATGAGACCCATATGGAACATAGATTTAATAAATAAAATAAAAAGAGCAATGGAGTATTAGGGAAACCTATATTTCAGTATTTGGGAGGTAGTCTATACAAACAAAATAGTCTCCTTAAGATTCAATATAGCTTAGTTGCTTTAGCAGTAAATATTTTGCATTATTAACTGATTTGGCATATTTAGGACAGTATAAAAAGATATTTAAAATCATGAAACCATTAGCGAGAGCGAGAGAAACCCAGTCTTTTAAAGAGAACGTGGAAAAATAGGGCAAGGAGATGATGTAGAAGGTCTGGCTTTTGGGGAAAACTTTAAGTATCTGAAGTCTCTCTCTTTCTGTTTCTTTTAAGTGAACCAATTTTATATTCATTCTTTGGTACTTGTTATGCTTTAGCCTGGGTAAATGTGTGTCACACAGAAACTCTCCAAAGTCAGAAGGCATTACATTCCACCCTCTGGTTTTCCAAATTTTTTAATCACTTTTTCCACAAAGGACAAGAAATAGTAA
Source organism: Platysternon megacephalum (assembly GCA_003942145.1). Lineage (NCBI taxonomy): Eukaryota > Metazoa > Chordata > Testudines > Platysternidae > Platysternon > Platysternon megacephalum. The sequence continues at coordinate 35,819,377 of QXTE01000002.1, read as the reverse complement.
ATAAATAAAACTGACAATGGAGCCCATACTGGGGCAAGACTGGTCATTTCTGGCTGGGATGCAAACCACTGTAATGTAACAGAACTTTTATCTTTACACGTCTAATGACATTTTATAGAAGTACTTCAAAAGCAACACCTTTTGCTTTTTTAATGCTCAATGACATATATTAGACTCTAAAAAGAATGACAGAGGGGGGCAAAACAATTGGCAGCACAGTGCAGCCATACTGGTGCAAAACTCCAAGCCCAGACATTTTTTGATGGATAAAAAGAGCCCTGTGATATAATCAAGATGCACCAACATCTTTACATTTGGACTGGTGTCGTATAGAGGTAGCTGCAAAACATTTTTTTCCATTTTATTTTCCATCACATTGAAGTGGCCCCAAAGAATTAATTTCCCTGCACTCCTATAAAACTTTACATTTTATAATGTATTTTTACACATACTGTAACCTCTAGCACTCTCACCCTTTATTTCACCTCTCCACCAGTTTGGCTTGGTCTTAAGCAAAGAAGAAGAGCTCTAGTGAAATAAAAATTACAACATACTGTTGGAAAGAGATACTATCCCAGCCTTTTAAAAATATCCCAGCCGTATTAGCTGTTTATTTTTAAAGTTTGGCCTAAATAAATTGCATAGCATGCAAAAATCCCCATCCAAACAAAACTTCTCTAAATGCAGTTTATCCAGTGTGATAAATTCAAGACAGATGGCTGCAAGGGGGGAGGGGGAGATAGAAAACAGTCCCAGAAGGTTAAAAGGCCTTCCTCCCTATCAACCGGGGAGGGGTGATTACAGGTCAATCAAATTCAGCTGAGAAGGGGTTACCAGAGATCAATTAGGATCAGCTGAGAGGGAGTTACCTGAGGTCAATTAGGATCAGCTGATTCCAACTAAGGGCTGTCTGAGACCTTTTTAAACCCTCCCCTGTTGGGAAAAGGGGAGGAGAGAGAGAGAGAGGGAGAGGGAGAGGGAGAGAGGGAGAGGGAAGGAAGGAAGGAAGGAAGGAAGGAGGGAGGGAGGGAGGGAGGGAGGGAGTGAGTCAAGCTACCAGTAGGTGAGTAGCAGCAAGCCTCTCCAGGAGGGGAGGCTGCATTCCAGGGGTGAAAGTAACTTAAAGGACTTACCGGTACGCCGGAGTCCTGAGCAGGGGGCATGGCCTCAACCGGAAGAGGTGTGGCCTTTCAAGATTTAAAGGCCCTGGGGCTCCCAGGGCCTTTAAATCACCCTGGAGCTACCTGCTGCAGAGGCTGCTGGGCGCCCTGGGGCTCTGGGGCGAATTAAAGGGCCCGGGGCTCCGGCTGCCATGGAGCTCCGGGCCCTTTAAATCACTGCGGGAGCCTGGCTGCCGGAGCTCCGGAGGGGATTTAAAGGGCCCGGGGCTCCCCGCAGCGGCAGGAGCACCAGGCCCTTTAAATCCCCACCCAAGCCCGGCTGCCAGAGCTCCGGCAGCGCTTTAAAGGGCCTGGGGCTCCCCGCAGCAGCTGGAGCCCTGGGCCCTTTAAATCACCGCTGCGGAAGCCAGTTCAGTCCAGCACGGCGTACTGGCTCTTGCCGGTACGCCGTACCGTACCGGCTTACTCTCACCTCTGCTGCATTCCCTCCCATAAGGGAGAAAAACAAGCC